>JBAMJV010011282.1:0-87500 GCA_037951105.1 Echinarachnius parma
TCCTTGATGGCTGAAAAACAAAATCATTATTTTTCTAATCCAATGCATATTTAACTGAGGTGAACGAACGTTCTTACGACTATGCATTCTTGCTTTGGACCACCCTCACTATAACAATTTGAATATCTTGTGATACTTTCGCCGTTTTGCCAGTACTGTTTTTTGTTAAAAACGTACTCACTTTTATTATATTTGTGAACAAATATAGTAATACGCTAGGTCTGCCCCCCCCCCCCCCCCCCCCCCCTCCCCCCACCGGCGCCGATTCCATCCGAAAACACAATGCATTGGGGGGGCGAGCATTGTTTGTGAACAATGCTCTGCCCCCCCAATGCATTGTGTTTTCGGATGGAATCGGCGCGCCTGCCTCCCCCAACAGTCCGACCACTCTACACCACATTGCGCGGGCACTGAGTAACCATTATTATTATTATTATTATTATTATTATTATTATTTAATTTTAAGGTAAACAACCGTTTGAAGAAGACATGTATGTATAGTATAATGATGCTATTATGGTAAAATGCTTCCGCCCTCCATTATGTTCACCCAGTGGCGTAGCTACGGGGGGCACGGGGGGGGGGGGGCACGTGCCCCCAATAATTTTGAAAAAAACAATAGAAAACATAAGGGGACGTTTTTTGAAAAAAAAACAAAGAAATACATAAGGTGTGCCCCCCTGTATCCAGACCACTATGAGCCATGTAATGTGATCATGTGGATGGAAACTGTTGTCAAACTCGGAGGAAAGGCTGGTACGTAGCCAGGATTTTCAAAGGGGGGGGGGGGGGGGGTTGCCGAGACCGAGACCACTAGTTGAGAGTCGTTAAATCGGGTGGGATGGGGGACAAAACTGGTTAAGTTGTGTAATCGGGGGGGGGGGGGGGGGGGGGGGGTCCGAGACCATTGATATAGATGGTCGAGACCGATAAAAAGTGGACTCGAGACCGGTAAAAAGTGGATCCGAGACAGTCGTACGCACCAAACGCAACCCCCCCCCCCCCCCTCCCCTGGCTATAGGGCCTGAAAGGAGAGAAGGAAAACATCTCAATTGTTTGGTATATTTCACATCTGATTTATTCGCTAGGCCATCTGGCAACGTTGTTTCTGACCGGGTTTTGCAGTCGGTTTCGGGTCGGAGATCACGCCCTCACGACGGTGTGATATAACTTGTCGGAGAATTCACACGCTTACGTGCTGAAAAGAGGGTCTCACATTCTCATCGAGTAAGAAGTAAGATGTGGCGCAATGGCGTAGCTACGTGGGGCATACAGGGGCACATACCCGCTTCCCCCCCCCCCAATAATTTGACCAAAACGTTAAAAAAAACATTGGTAAGAAATCCTTTAAAAATAAAGACAACCAACCAACCAAACAACCAACCAACCAACCAACCAACCAACCAACCAACCAACCAACCAACCAACCAACCAACCAACCAACCAACCAACCAACCAACCAACCAACCAACCAGACAATCAATCAATCAATCAATCAATCAATCAATCAATCAATCAATCAATCAATCAATCAATCAATCAACCAACCAATCAATCAATCAATCAATCAATCAATCAATCAATCAATCAATCAATCAATCAATCAATCAATCAATCAATCAATCAATCAATCAATCAATCAATCAATCAATCATCAATCAATCAATCAATCAATATATCCATCAATCAGGAATATGTCAATTGCGATATGGATGTTTATCAAACCAAAACTGGTTTCATACTTCAAATTAGTAAGAGGAAATCATCGAGACATGGAATATGCACTAGCGAACTGATCCACGTAAGCTTGGTCGATTTAGACAAAGTAATTACTTACTAGATCCCTTAACAAGAAAAACAAGTAATATTTGCATTTTCTTATCCTCACATATCCAAAAATTTAAACTTGTATCACTTTGACAAATAATTTTGTATGTGTTTTTGTTCTTTTCGATATTAGGTCGTCGTTTTACTCGCGGAGGCATTCGAACTAGCGACATAAGAGTTTTTAGTACGGATCTAATTCTACCTGTCCACTGAAGTACGTTGAAGGCATTGTTTCGGTAAGTAAAACAACGATAAACACCCCTAGGGCCCCGTTGCAGTAAGAGTTGCAAACGATTGTAAAGTTGCAATTAATTTGCAAGTCAGAACATTTTCAGATTTGAACCAATCAGATTTGAGCATTAATGTTAATCACATGATCTGACTTTACAATCTTTGCAACTTTTCTGCAACGGGATCCTGGACTATGTGATTTGAATAATTATTGAATTATATGAAGAGCATAATTCTAAAAGGCGATCAATTCATTTTTTTTTGTTTTTTGGATTTATATTATTTGAATATAAGTATTGTGTGCTCCTTGTTTGTATTTTCTTATTGTGTATAATTTGGGATTTACAGCTATAGCTTCTTTAATTATAATCGCAATTGTATTATATGTCCTAAGATCAATTTGTACGGCAAGTTGATTTAGCGCCTTTTAGAATTGAGAAGACATGCAGAATTAGAAGTGAACACTTTAATAGTGATTATACAGAGGTTATAACCCCCTCCCAGTGTGCAATAAGGTCGTAGGCTTACATTGATTGAACGTGACTTACCACGTATAACAACTCTATACGGTAATTATGATATTGAGAAGAGAGAGAGAGGGTTAAAATTTATGATCAATAACCTCAGAAAGGTTATTTCCCCCTTCCACGTGTGTTGTGGGGTATACCGTTACCAGATGACGTCACGAAATGATACATGTTTGCTCAGCTCGCGTCAGTAGCAACGTGTCAACACTAAACCCAAACATTTGGGAGTCATTATCCGATATTATAATAATAATAATAATAATAATAATAATAGTAACAATATGACAAATTTAAGCGCTTTAGAAAAGAAGATTAGAGTATATCGAGTATAGAAATAGAGAGGAGTTCGAGCTATGACTGATAATGATGTTTGAAGAGATAATTGTTTCAAGATGTTGTTTTACCACAATATTTCTACAGTTTGTATTTACATGTTGCGTAAAATTAAGAGATATTCATCACTTCATGGCTGAATGTGCACATATTTAAGACCAAATTACTCTATTTCAAAAGTCACAAGAACTTGCACATGCATGTACATTGTTGTAAAACAGCACATGTGGCTGAACGCATTGATTATGGTTTGTGAAACAATGCTGTTTGAATTTCCATCCCTTTTTATTTGTTCATGACACATGTGGTTAAATGCATTAATTCCAATTGTAAAACATTGCAATTTGAAAATGTTCAATGCCCCAAACAGCAATAATGAAATTACTTTTGCGAATTTAGAAAAATAACAATTTCTCTTTAGTTAGTTCTTACTCAACCATGAAGTAATGGTTACATCTTATTTTTACACACTGTTTTCCTATACCGTATAAATATTTTGGTGAGACGAAATTCTTTGTTGCGAAATTATTTTTAAAAATTTAGCGGGGTGGGGGGCTTACCTTTTGTGTACGGTTTGGTAGGGGAAGGGTGTTTTTCAATCGCAGAGATGGCAGATAAGCGCACATAACATGTGAACCCGATTTTCAGAGTTAAGTATACAATGAGGACTGGTGTGGACACACGTGGGCATACAGACGATGGCTATCTTTAATAACTGTCAACCTCGCTTTCCATGTTTCTTCGAGGTTACCGAACTGCGTAGGATGAATTTCATGAATGTTTCCCTCAAGTTATTGTTTGAAGATTGCATCGCTAACGGATGAAGTGGAAGGTTGGTGTAGGGAGCCCACAACAAATACGGGGGAAAGCCGGAAACATGATGGCATCTTGAGATGTTATCATCAAACATTGCGATGCGAACTTTACTTTGTGTGTGATTCGCGAGTATGGTAATTTGGAAATGATCCATGTTGGAAGAACATCATAACTTGATTGTAGCATTTTGTGAATCATTTTGTTATAGGTAGGACGGGGGTTAGAAGGGGACTACCTTGATGGATATATTACAGTCATGATCGGTGACGCGTCCTTCGTTGGCAGTAGATCCGAGGGTTTATCTTCACGTTATTGTTTCAGTGAAGTTAGGTTTAGGGTCGGGTTTAGGATAATAGGGTTATGGTTGGCGTCAGCGTTTTGATGAGGTTTAACCAGTATATCCTGGTTTATGAAAAATTAATAGCGGAATTAATATGAGCAGACCAAAATAATGTCATTGCAGCAACATGTGTTAAATGATGTGGATGTTAATGATGATGTGATGATGATGATGATAATGATCACGATCATGATGATGATAATGGTGATAATGATGACGATGATGATGGGGATAATGAAGATAATGATGACGACGATGATGGTTATAATGAAGACGATGGTGAAGATAATGGTGATGACGACGAAGATGATGATGATGATGATGATGATCGTGATGATAATAATGATGAAGACGATGACGCTGATGATGGTGATGATGATGATGACGATGATACTGATGATGATGATAAAGATGCTGGTGATAATGACAATAATGAAGATGATACAGACGATGATGGTGGTTGTGATGATGATGATGCTCCCCTCTCCCCTCTTCTCATCATCATCTATTATTCCTACGTAAAGACATTTGATGTAAGTCTATTTAAAGATTCCTTATAATTATTTGTAATAATACTAATAATAAACAGTTCTTGTGTAGCGCATATCACACCAAGGTTTTGTAGTAAGCAAAGTGTTGAAAGCCCCTTTTCATGGCTAACATAGCACACTAGATAATCCACAATGTCAATTGCTAATACACCACCTGTTCAACAGCAAGTTATTAGAGTGATATGAATTCATTTGTATGCATAATCATAGGCATCGCAAGCTGATCGTCATAACATACATGATGTTTGAACTTGTAATTATGGGACCGAACAGAGCAAAAGAGAGTAAAATGTTGTATTTACATCTTGGTACACAATATCACCCGTCAGAAAGTGATCCTTTATTCCCTTTCCCTTAACCACATTAACCGTTCCCAGTCAACCTCCTTAACAGATGTAAATTAAGACTCTTAAACGGAGAGGTTGACTGTTGATCGAATCGCAAACGGGTAAACATACCCCTTAGTGTTGTATTTGCTTTCACTTTGACGGTGACAATTCGAGAGCAAACATTTCCAAAGGTTTCGATAAGGAAAGACTGTTTTTTTAAGACACAGAATATTTACGTACTGTATCTGTTGTATCTTTTCCGCTAAAGAATATCTACCCACGTCCGTCCTTTCCTTGTTGAGTGCTATTCATAGACAAACGGATGTGAATTTCTTTCGTCTCATTTCCAGATTAAAAATATCGGATATCTCGATTGTCTGCTCGACTGTTCTTGTTTGGTATAGTATGATATGTTTGGTTGATTTGGTACGAATGTATCCCGTGTAATTGCAATACTCTCTCATCTCTCACATTGTGACGTATTAGGAGAAGCGTTTTCCAGCCGGAAAAAACCGGATAATCTGTGTCTATAATCTGCTTAACATAATTATGGTAATCTGGGTCCTCCATGCTTGACTTGCCTCCTCTGTTTTACAGACATAACACTTGTTATTGTACTTGCTCATGTTTAGTCGCGTCGTGCTGATATAATTATACGGATACATAGTTATCCACTGTGAACATATTATAATTATGCACTCTCTATGTTCTCCCTTAGAACTGAACGATACTGTCAAGAGTTTTGATCTGATTGAGATGTTGTGGTTTTAATTTGGTCCAAACCCACGTCTGAATATGATCCGCAGTGTTACGAGACAGACGTCCTTGGTCATTTGGTAAAGCGAGAACGTTCATTTCCGCAGCACTTTTTTGTTAGGAGGAAAATCAATCTACATAGAAGTGGTTGCCTGAATCTGATACTGATGGAAGAGAGAGAGACACACTTCTAGAGCAGAACTCCTTTCGTTAAAAAAAAAAAAATATTGCAATTTCTGCTGAATTCGAAACTCGATTCTCTACTTTGAGGCCTTTAAAGACAACCATCGTGATTAATGCAAGTCAACAGAAGCCAAATGTTGATGTATCCAACAAATATATTTTAGTACGTTGGTTTTTGGTCTTGGTTGGCCAGTGGAATGGTTCCATACTTATATTAGAAAGAGGGAATTAAGAAGACGGGAAAGAAACACTAAATCTGTGAGTTTGTCCGTTCAGACAATTATAATATCAGATCCCTTTAAAAACATGTCTTGATGCAGGACATGTCGGGGTAATAGATGGGTTTTGATCCCGGGACTCTATAATTGGAAGCCAATCGCCCATTCGATCGTGTCACTATACACTTTCAGCAATCCACGCAATATGGATGAAAATTGTAAACTTTGTAAACAACATATTATCCATCGTGGTAAAACAATATGTGTGCGTGCGTTTGAATGTACACAGTTAGTTCCGCAAGTGATGAATAGCCAACAAGTATGTTGTAATTATAATGTACATATAATAATTGTGAATTTTCTGCTAAGTCAACGGTGAAAGAGCTAATAAATTGCCAGGGAAAAACAAACAAAAAAAAACACCACAACAATGGCACGGAATCTAAAAATATATCCGCCAATCCTTTCCTTTTGACTAGGATGTTACTATTTGTATAATTTCCTAAGATAGTTCTATTCCCCATTTTGCATCAAATCACAAAAGGCGTCACACAGCTGAGCGAACATGCACATACGCGGATCGAATGCCAGCAGTGGCGTAACTCGGGTGGTGGGTGGGTATAGGGTTAGGGGGCGGGTCACGCCCAGGGTAATTTAACAAATTAATAAACAAAGGTAAGAGTTAAAAGAAAACCTAAATTACCATAATTGATTGGGGGCGGCACCCACCCCCCCCCCCCCCCCAGTAATTTGAAAATAAATCCACAGAGCACCACATGTTTATGAGTTAAAAGAGAGAGGGGGGAAAGAAGAAATACCTAGAATATTTCCCCAAATATTTCGCCCCCATATTGTATGTAGGACCACGCTACGCCACTGACTTACCCGAGGATCACCAAAACCAAACTAAAGTCTTTTCGATCCGATTGAATTGTGATTTTTGTGGCAATGCTTGCAAGCATTATCCTCTAGACACCGGCTGAAAAGGAGACAAATTATATTACCTAATTAATTGAAGCCTAACGATTTCGTGGACTGTTTTTTTTTTTTTTTTACGGAGTATGTCACATTTACACAATTGATATAGAAGCTGCGCCAATCAGCACAACACGTGGGATAGTACATGGAATAAAGTTTCTGTTTGTCAGTGTGTGTTTAATTATGTTAGCCATGCAAGACGTATCAGTGTGTCGTCGAGTATTTGTATAGTTAAAAACTCACACACACAAACAAAAAACACACGGGAGATCGTGCGTTAAGTTTGTTTAGCTGGAGACAAAAGATCGTTAAAATGTAAGTTGACTCCTACATTGCAAAAATAATACCTTTTGCGTGAACACCTATAATTTGCTGCAGCAGTAGCCGCGCACAAGTCAACACGCGCTTCATATTCAAATCACTGATCACTTTCACCGCGTGATGTGCACCGCACCGTCCGGGGGAAAGCATATTGTATCATACCGGTTGTTGCTCCACATTTACGCATTCGGCGTTTCTCTCTAGCACGCCTAGGAAGCCTTGAGACATAATCGAAAGAGTTCTCTCTTATCTCCGAACGCATTACACATCTAACATGATGTCTAAATGATGGATTCCTCCATGACCCAAACCCAAACAGAGGGGTAGAATTTCCTGCTACAGTTTCGATTTTTTTTTTTTTACTTTTTTTTTATTATAATGATGAGGTGCTGACATCATCACTCAAGACGAAGTTGGGTACGATTCCGCTCATATACAGTTTGGAACATTCTTTGGCAGGCCTGAACATTTTTCTCGTGCTACGCATCAACTGAAAGTTTTTGACTGCTTGTACGGTAGTTATCTATTAAACCGTTTTCGAACTTTGGAATATCGGATGCCATAATAGCTCCTCGTCACTCACACCGTCGTTCATGAGATCAAATTCGCAATCATCATCCTCGTCATTGGTCGGTCGTGTCTCTCTGTGACGACACTCCTTACTTCGTGATTGGGTGAAAACATTCGTTGTATTCAATTGGCTATTCCATCATCTGTATTATTCACCGTCAAATTACGATTCACTGACTATGTATGCTTTTATCTTTGGATTTCACCCGTCATACGGTTTAATTGCAACCATGTGATATTATCGCAAGAAGCAAGCTTATGTGTATTATTATAATATTATTATTGAAATAGACTACTTCTGCTTGATGCACACAAAGGAGTACTATATATGAGAAACGATGTTTAACACCATGAGCAGAAATGTTTGCCGATTTCTTTTTTTGTGGAGATGATTCGATCAAATCGCAACAAACTGCGGATGAAAGTTAAACTATGAAGGTATGTTAATCGTTTGTTTATAGAGTGTCCATTTAATCATCAATTAATCATGAACATAGGCTAAAATATACTGTTCATCATAATACGTTCACACACATACACACACACACACACACACACACACACACACACGCACACACGCACACACGCACACACGCACACACGCACACACGCACACACACACACACCCACACACACACACACACGCACACATATAAACGCTCACGCATTATGACAAACAAATAATGCAATTTCCACTCACACACAAACTCACACACACACACACACACACACACACACACACACACACACATACACACACACACATACGTAATGTAATAATGTATCAATTGACACGCACGCACGCATACAAAAAGTCGCCGTACCATTATACAGACAAGCAAACTTTGCACCCCATCGTTCGCATTGCTATAACAGCCGGTAACGGATCCCTCTTTCGGCCGGAACTCCCCGCGAGATATCTGGGGCTTCGTGCCGTCCCCTCAAGCCGCAGCTGTCTCCGAAGATAAGATAGAAAACTAAATAGAGCAAAGTAGAAAAGGAAAGTAAAAGAAAGTGTCGATCAATGCGGATCAGTGATGCTCTTGCCGGCCCCACTGATGATTTGTGCGCAGGTGAAAGGATAATGTTTGCCCGGTTCAATTCGATTTGATATATTTTATTTGCAAATGCATTACGTTCGATTCAGTTCGTATACCAGGGAGGTGGTATTAGATTGCAGTATATTTTCTAGTTCACGACATATTGGTTCGATCTCCGATTGATGTAGCCATAAGTAATGGAGTCAAATATAATAATATTAAAGGGATAGTAACTTTGTTGACATGTGCAAAAAGTGACGAGTGGTTGATACAATGTACATGTATATTGTTGTTATCTGATATGTCCACTGGGTGAATTGTGTGAACAGTTTAAAGTTAAATGGATGTTATATGGCCGAGTAATGAGCAAAAATGGAAAGTGATATTCACTAACTCAAGTCATTGCACTCACTTTGTACACGGTTTCGACGGTCCAGTGGATAATTTAACATCTGAACACTTCAATCGTAGATATCTTTTTAACGAAAGGGAAATTCGAAAAAAACGAAACCTGTCCCATGCTTTTAATGTTAATACGAATACAACAAGGTTGTTACTATCAAAGTTCCTTTAAATGTAATTTCAATGCGCACATCTTACAATACATGCAATAACAGCTTGAATCGAATGAAAAGACACAACCGAATAACAGGAAGTCTCGATCGGTCGGATATCAGGTATACTTTTAGCAGTTTAGGCCCACGCGTGATTTGTACGCAGATGGACAGATAACATTTGCGCGGTTAAAGGGATCTAGTTACTTTGTTGACAAGTGCAAAAAGTTATGAGTGATTAATAAAATGATCTTAAATGTCCATAAAGTAATGTGTGAAAATGTCACGTTAATTGGATGTTTTTTGGCTAAGATATGAGCAAAAATGCAAAGCGATATTCACTAACTCATTGCACTTACTGTTTACACGGCTTAAACGATTAACATCTGAACACTTCAATCGTTAATATCTTTTGAACGAAATGGAAATTTGTAAAAACCAAAACCTGTCCCGTGCTTGTATTGTTAATATGAATATGATAAGGTATGAGAGAACCACTAGATTTTCAAGTAAGTTTGAAGATTTGAACAATGATAAAGTCCCTTTAAATGCAATTAGATCGACTATTACGTTCAAATCATGCAGTTATTAAAGTGAACCATTTATATCATTATTTGTTTGTTGTTGCGAAAGTGATATTTGAGACTTTAATCATAATTATACCATTATCATTGTAAAAATACTTCTGGATTATGTATGATGGTTTCATAAACAAGAAATTAAGAAAAAGGTTTCCCTATAGTGAAAAGTTTGTGAAAGTTGACGTCAGATTGTATCACTTACTATCCATTTACACAAAAAAATCAAAACCTATTTCACTCTATACTCTTACCAAAAGCCAAACAAGAAGGTACGAGAGAAATGTGGAAATTCAAACAAATTTTGGTTGAGTTTGGAAAGTTAATGGATCTTTTTAATCATCTCGTATAGGGTAGCATACATACCTGTTTAAATGATAGCCTTATTTTCTTTGCTCATTTTCATTTATATTATATATTTCTGGTCAGTTTCCCCTATGTTTGAAATAACAAACAAAAAAAGCTGCATGAAATCGGTGATCCCTTGCACATATCCCTAAGTTTAAAAATACTATTATGATTCGGGTTTGTCGTGGTGGTGTCGGGTTTAGTAAATATGATAGGAAAGCAGCGGCGTCAAAATAAGCACAATACGAAACATAGTACATAATAATCATACGAAATATTTGTTAGTATTCTTGTTTTGGCATCTTTACTGATTCTATGAAATATGTGTACTTTCTTATCAAACATACATGGCACATTGGTCAATCGCTAGAGCAATATTCAATGCTGACAGGACATTATATACATCCTGTTCAGAAAATAATATTAAAGGGATCTAGTAACTTTGTTGACAAGTGCAAAAAGTGATAAGTGAATGTGTATTGGTGTGATCTGATATGTCCACAAAGTAATGTGTGAAAATTTCACTTTAATTGGATGTTTTTTCGCCGAGTAATGAGCAAAAATGCAAAGTGATTTTCACTAACTCATTGCACTTACTTTGTACACGGCTTAAATTATCCCGTAGACAGTTTAACATCCAATCGTAAATATCATTTGAACGAAATGGAAATTTGAAAAACCGAGACCTGTCCCGTGTTTTTATTGTTAATATGAATATGACAAGGTATGAGAGAACCACTATAGAGTTCCAAGTGAGTTTTGAGGATTTTGACAATTTTACTAAGGAAAATCATGAAAAATGAACCAAATTAAATAAAAATAAAAAAATCAAAGGGATAGTTGAGTTTTGGTAAAGAGAGTACAGTTTTGGTCAAACTTAATTTTAGTAACCCAAACCTGCACCATTACATTACAAATTAATAGTTATAACTCCACCATGCTCGAAAGGAATAACAAATTATAAACGACTAAGTAAAAAGCCTGTTATCATTAAAAAAGAGCCGTTAAAACTCAAGAGGGCGCTCTCTAAGAACTCATTGGTTTCAATCATTTAAAATAAAATATAGTACAAGTGATGTTTTGTTGAAAAAGTGATTAGATGGAGAGATAATCAACAACCATTTAAAAACCTCTTTTGTAAATTTTTCAAAAGAGGAAGCATTTTTAATTTTTTTTAACGGCTGGTTCAAAATTATTGAATATTTGTGGGGCCCCACAAATATTACAAATGGTTATGTTTATGGATAATTCAGCCGTTTCTGAACCGATTTTGATCAAATAAAGTTCATTCTGTCATTAAAATTGTATGCTCTTTCAAATTTGACACTCAGTTTTTCATTATCTCACAAAAAATTGCGATTATACCAAAACTCAACTATCCCTTTAAATAGTTTACATGAATAATAAGAAAATAAGACATGAAACAACTGTTTAAATACACAAGGCAGCAACCATTTAATAAATGCACACATACATACATGGATAATGAACAAATACATAAATATATACATGGATTTAAAAAAAATACAGAGGGAATCAGAGATAAGGTAGAACTTTCGAGTAAGGGAAATGAAACTAGAAAACGTTTTGAGGGGAAACCCCCTTCTTTTTAAAGATTGTGTTCCTCGTTGTATACAGGTGTGAGAGGAGTAAATAATCGGTTAATTCAGCGTGTCATAATTATAACGGAAGGGGAGCGGACGGATGAGCATTCCTCAGTATTAAAATCAGCTGCCCACTCTAGTGTAACAGTTTTTCATTATGTACACCCCACCCCCTATTTATCTGTAGATCATGGCGTGGGGTGTAGCCCGTTTCAAAGAGGGGGCGGCATATTTCAAAATAATTATTATTGTTAGGAGGGGGAGTCAGATGTGAAGTAGTTAACTGAAATTAGCAGCAGCAGCTGCCCATTCAACAGTGTAACAATGTGTAGTTACTCATAACCATTTAGATAATAGCGAGGGGTGCAGTCAGTTTTACAGAGAGGGGAGGGGAGGGGGCATTTCACATAAATGGAAGGAGAGGTTATGTCATGTAACCAGGGGGTATTATTGATGTCCACTCAGATCAAAATAATGTTATATGAAAAATGTATAGTTGAAATCCTGCCACAGAAATGCATTCTGGTGAATACAATTAACGGTACTAAAATAACATTGACGTGTGCATGAAAGGGATTGCATTTAAACAAATATATAGATTATATGACATAATTATGCGTAAATTAAGTCTGCAGTGCACGGCAAGCACACACGTATTGTCAGGCGCGCCGAAAGCAATTTTGGATTTGGGGGGGGGGGGCGGCAAAGATGTAAGGGGCAGGCACGTAGCCTGGATTTTTCACGGGAGCCTGCTTAATTGACAAAAACGGGACCGAGACCATCATGCACCTGCCGAAATATTTCGAGACCAAGACAATTGGCTGAATGTCCTCACAGTGTGTGTGTGTGGGGGGGGGGGGGGGGGGGGGGCAAAGACCTAAGGGGCAGGCACGTAGCCAGGATTTTTCACGGGAGGGTGCTTAATTTACAAAAACGGGACCGAGACTTCTTCCCAAAAATTGTCGAGACAATTGACTGAAATTCCTCTCAGTGAAGTGATTGTTTGTATCCATTTACTAGTAACGGGAAGTTGTCTGTTCTATTTTTCAGGAAGTCAAACGAAACTAAGTCAACACTGTTGTTTGTTCTTCTAATTTGGGCGAAGTTATATGTAGTTATTTTTTAGAAAGATCAATTTGTTTAGAGTTTTTTTTGTTCGAAGTTCGGGATAGGTTGATATGTCAAGGGCGTAACAATATGTTCGCCAGAGTGCGTGTGTGTTTGTTTGTCTGTATGTGTGATGGTTTGCGTGTTTGTGTGTGTGTGCGTGCGTGTTTGTGGACGTATGTGTATGTGTATTTGTATCGGTTACGGCTTGTGGAAACTGATTTATTTGTTTGGCGTACGCGGAAGCTTCCTTTGCATATCATACGACCGTCCACCAGACCAGCGAAGCGGCGCTGAACATCTATTATTCAACCTGTCAATCAAAGAAAGTGTAACAAAATGAGCGGCTGATGTTATCTGCGTATTATGACATCACAGCTAAATCGGTAGTTTTTGAAGAAAGGATGCAAAAATGCGTGCTAGATATGTTAAAGGGGTAGTTCAGTTTTGGTATAGAGGGCGCTGCACAAAATATTTTTTTGTGAGATAATGAAAAACTGGTTGTAAAATTTGAAAGAGCATACAATTTTAATGGCAGAATAAACTTTATTTGATCAAAATCGGTTCAGAAACGGCTGAAATATCAATAAATATATTCGATCGGAATAAATCTGGGGCCCAGATTTATTCGATGATTTAAACAAAAATGTTTTAAATGCTTACACTTTTTTTTTTAATTGTCAAGAGGTTTTTAAATAGTTGTTGATGATCTCTCTATTTAATCATTATTTCAACAAAACATCACATGCATAATGTTGTATAACAAATGGTTGAAACCAATGCTTTTTAGAGAGCGCCCTCTTGTGTTTTAATCATCTCTTTTTTAATGATAACAGGCTTTTTACTTAGTCGTTTGTAATTTTCTATACCATCGTGGAATTATAACTATTAGTTTGTAATGTTATTGTGCAGGTTTTGGTTACTAAAGCTCAGCCTTACCAAAACTGTACCACCCCTTTAACCTTTTAAATGCCGGATGGTATTGAACCATGTATTATGTTTATGGGAACTACATAATTGAAGATAATGCGCGTTGATGTAAATATAAGTTTCTTTTAATGGTTTTCACCTTGGTTAGTTGACAAGTAACACACTTTTAATTGAAATCAACATGAGGTAATTTCTAAAATTATTATTAAGCGGTCATTATGCCTTTCTAGACAAATGTATTTAATCATACCCAGTTTAACAGCTATCTAATTAAATTGGTATTATTATAATGAATTAAACAATAACATGTCAATGAATAAATACCATAGTAAGTACGTATATACAATATACAAAATTAATACATTGATAACTATAGTCTCATCTAGATTTTACAGTCATATAGACGGTAATGTTTCCTTCTATTATCATATTTAAAAGACTCGTTGCATTTCGAGTATCAATCGGTTTAAGTCCTCTAAATGTTGAAGTTTCATCAGGGCCTAGAAAGTATGCACTTTTAACACCTTTTTAAAAATAAGAGTATTTTGTAAAGGATGAATGCGAAACGGGTCAGTTAGATCTAATCTCAGAATTAATTATAACAACTTTTGGTTCAATTCAATGCCGCTGCCCAGTGCAGCACTTCTCGTTCGTTATTCATTTCTCTTCGTCCACTCGGATTTAACTTATTGATACGTTGACATCAATAATAGATCTTACTTTACGCTTTAACTCTCTGCGGTCCTCTCTGTGCCAGGTCGATTGTGTATTGTCCATTTCACGTTCCGTCGAGTGGACGTCTCGGTCTCTGAATTAGCCGGACAAAAAAAAAGGAGGATCACTGGATAACCGATTATAATATAATATAAGTATTACATTTCAAAGGGGGGACATTATATTATCAAAGCAGAGGAAAAATACATTTCAAACAGGATTGTAAAACCGCTGACCAGTACGTATGTATTTGTGTACCAGTACTAGAGGAAATGTGTGTAATAGTTAGTGTATGATGATAAGCGCACTGTGCATTAAAGGGGTAGTTCAGTTTTGGTATAGAGGGCGCTGCACGAAATGATTTGTTTGTGAGATAATGAAAAAGTGAGTGTAAAATTTGAAAGAGCATACAATTTTAATGGCAGAATAAACTTTATTTGATCAAAATCGGTTCAGAAACTGCTGAAATATCAATAAATATATCCGATCGTAATTAATCTGGGGCCCAGATTTATTCGATGATTTATTTTGTTTATTAAAAAAATGCTTACATTTTTTTTTAAATGTTCAAAAGAGGTTTTAAAATTGTTGTTGATGATCTCTCTATTTAATCACTATTTCAACAAAACATCACATGCATAATTTTGTATGAAAAAAGGTTGAAACCAATGCTTTTTTAGAGAGCGCCCTCTTGTGTTTAATGGCTCTTTTTGAATGATAACAGGCTTTTTACTTAGTCTTATGTAATTTTCTATACCTTTTGAGCATGGTGGAGACTCCCGTGGAGTTATAACTTTTAGTTTGTAATGTTATTGCGCAGGTTTTGGTTACTAAAGTTCAGCCTTACCAAAACTGTACTACCCCTTTAAAACGAACGTGTTTACTGACGATTCGTCCCTACAATCATTTTCCCACTCTCGAGCAAAAAATTTTTTTTTTAAGTGAACGATAAGTGGTGTTTCACATTTTCATTCCAAGAAAAAACAACGACGTCATAAAAATGTCTGCAGATTGTTATCATGATCACTCAATGTCGATTTACTTGTCTGATGACCGTCTATACTGCAAACAAACAGAAGATAAACAACCATGGGATGCAACTAATGTGCATTTAAGGACCACGCAGTGTATACAATTTAGGTATGTGTGCGTGCGTGTGTGCGTGCGTGCGTGTGTGTTTGTTAGCGCATAATTTATATTCGTCTTTTTTAATTATTTAAATGAACGTAAATCCGTTTGTGACTGTGTACGTATTTAAATTAATGTATGTGGTCTGTATTTGTATGTTTGTATGTGTTTTTGTATGCGTATGTTTGTGTTTATTTGCGGGTGTGTATAGGAGTGTGTTTTTAAGTTACTTCACATATGCATAATAAGTATGTGTCTACGTGTGTGCATGTATGTGTGCTGTTATGCGTGTGTGTTTTGTGCGTGAACGTGTGTGTATGTTTGTGCGTATGGGTGTGGGTGTAAGGTTGGTGTTAGAGGCATTAAAGGGATATAGTAACATTGTCAAATTGCAGAAAACGTACTTACAACACTTATGCCCGGCGCAGACAGAGCCGACTCGACTGGTTGTCCTTCCGATCGGCTCAGTTTCAGTGCTTCGCGACACACATTTTGCCAGTCGAGAGACAGTCGGATGCCAGTTGGGGCCGATTCAACACGATAAATCTGCTCCGACCGACCGGGCCCAACTCTAGCCTGATTGAAACCAGTCGGATCGGGTCGAGTCGGCTCTGTCTGCGCCGGGCTTAACAGTTCTCACATACCGCATTGTATTTGTATTGCAAATAGAAAATGGAACATGTTTGGGTTTCCGAATTTCTCTTTCGTTATAAAGTTCTGTATGGTTATTCAAGTGTTTCTTTTTCTAAAACGTTGGAAACCATTACAGAGTTGATATCATGGAGGACTTGATTACTTGAAGAACAAAAACAAATGTTTAAAACAAAAATATTATATATGAACGCTTCATTAACAACGATGCTTATTATTATCTTAATGCACATGATAAAGATATAGTTTGTTGCAAATAACTGCAATATTACAATGATCAAAACTAGTAAACCAGAATTTAAGATTTTATTTGAAGGCGTCTATAGAAGCTTTCAGCCGTAGTACGTCCAGATGTATCCGAATTCGGATACTCAATCGCCCATAGTATCCGAATTCGGATAATTCACGCGAACGATTTGTGCTGTTTTAACTGTGTAAACATTATTCCTTTTCTATGAAAATCTCACATATCATTGTCAAGAATATTACAATGAAATTGTTATTTGATTGAAGACACATGTACAGAATAGTGGTCCTTAAAAGCAAGTGGTCGCTATGGCAGGTTTGACTGGAACAAAACAAAAAAGTGTTTACTCAGTTGTTGTTTTTTCGGGTGATCAATATTTTGTCTGAGGTTAGAATGATGTTCCCGTGATTTGCGACAAGAAAAACAACAACAGATCCGCGAAATGAATACCTGAACTTCATTTTCTTTGAAATCTTTAGTTAATATATACCTCCCATTCAATTTAATCGAACCATTATGATTATTATTTTCTTCTGATTCCTTTGCAACGATTAACGTGCCAGGTGCTAGAAGTCCCCACAGGGTGAAGGATATACGGGCTTGGCAAAGAAATCATAACGACGTTGTAATAGTCGGTAATGTGTACACTCCCATTCTCACTGTTTCTAAATTCACTATTTGAAGAGCTTAGATCCAAAAGGCGCTAAATCCACTTTCCATAACAATTGAGTCTAACGATATCAGTACGTTAATAAGCTACGTAGCTAGCTAGAATTCAAATTTTAGGACAAATTACACAATCAAAACCAAAATATGAAACGTTCCATTTTAATATTTTAAAATTCCCATAGGCATGTGTACAAAGTTGGGCAAAGAAACCTGTTTTTCTCGAAAGTTGATTTAGCGCCTTTTAGAATTAAGCTCTTCATTTATTGGGTAGGTTCCCGTCTCATCAATCAAACTACAAAACAGCTTCCGCTTTCACTGTCTATAAGTACTCAATTTAGGAACGATCGGTTACATATTCGTCCTTTACCTTCAACCTTTGCAATTTTGATTTGCCTAGAAATATTAAAGGAACTCCAGCGTCTAGATGGCCTAATTTTCACAATTAGGCTCTCTATCAGTGATTTTTCCTCAAGAAAAAGAATTTGGCAGTCATTTCCCATGAAATCAATCAATTTGTGGGTTATTAATTGTCAATCACATTTCAATCACGCTGCTGATTTTGGACCCTAAATGTAAACTGGCTGGTAAGTGAGATTTGGCATCAGAAAATTAGCCTAAAATCACTACTGTGTTTATTTTTATGTTTTTCGGCAGACCTAGTTAACAAGTCATCAACTATGGAATAAGTGCCAAAGTACGTTGTATTCTTTAGTTCCTTTAAGGCGAACAGGCATCCATGTCAGCCATGAACTTATTCAGTATCGGGGGGGGGGGGGGGGGCGCAGTATAGATCGGTATACAAATTTGGCAATTTTGCAGCCGTTTTCGAAAGTTACACAACCCTTTTTTTTCTTCAGAAGATGTTAATCCGTCCTCATCTTTAAATAATCATCATTTATATGAGGATATTTCACGAAAAAGATGCATTTGCCGCACGTTCATGATGTTCGCATTGATATATAAATTGAATCTGAATAAATAATGTCGTTGTCAATGCGTTTCAATCTGTGCTGTTCGCCAAACATGTACTCTTTGACGAAATGAATCTAATTCAAATTCAGATGTGAAAACGAAGAAGAAACAAGTATGGGCATTTTAGCAACATAAAGCACCACTTTCAAATTAAGAGATTATCTTTACCAAACATATTATGATTTAAAGTGGTAGTTTTGGTATAGAGGGCGCTGCACGAAATAATTTGTTTGTGAGATAATGAAAGAGCATATACTTTTAATGACAGAATAAACTTTATTTGATCGAAATCGGTTCAGAAACGGCTGAAATACCAATAAATATATCCGATCGTAATAAATCTGGGGCCCAGATATATTCGATGATTTTTGTTTAAATTTAAAAAATGCTTACACTTTCTTCAAAAATTTTCAAAAGATTTTCTAACAACAATTTTTTACATAATTGTCTATATTATCTACTTGATGTAGAGCTTGACTGAATATAATAACAAGATAATTCATTCCATTTCCTAACACCAATATAAAACAAAGATTAAATCCCGGAGGTTGTTCGTAAATTTGGTTGGTGAATTATTAAGATGATGACTCTTCCTGGTAAAATATGAATAAATTTTGGAATTCGGAATGTTACCAAGTACCTAGTAACTTTGTTAACTTTGCGCGTTAAATTGATGGCCGAGTAATGAGCGAAAACACGAAGTGATAAAGATATAACTTAGTAGATGATTAAAATCCGAACACTTCAATCGCAAATATCGTTTTAATGAAAGAGACATTTGAAGAAAAACAAATGTTCCATATTTGGATTTGGACAATGTTTAAAAGGTGGCAAGTTTCACACATATAAATGCTTTACTCTATCTCCAGGTCATTATAGCATACATATAGAACTTTCTTTCCAAACGCCATTTTCGTGGACATAATCTCGCACATGCACAAATATATTTCCCCCAAACAAATCTATTTTCAACCCTCATTCCGTGTTTGTAATAATAGAGACCTACTTAATCGAATAAAATAATACCTCGGAGAAAACAAAATTCATACAAAAATCAAAAACTCAATCAGACGATGGTATTACAAGAATTTATTACAGATTAAGCTTTTAATGGAAACGTCGAATGTATCTGAGTTATTTTCACTGGTGTATTAACGTGCAGCGTTTTATTATGTTATTTTTCTATCGCAATATTAGATATTATATTAATATGTATGTATTTTTATTTCTTAATAATAATATGATTTAACAAAATGTATTTATTTGTAAGGTCTGTGTTAATCTGTACAAGTTACTCGATGAAAAACAGTATAGCCCCAATTCAGGCTACTTTTCATTTAAATAAATAACATGACAAATACAAATAATGTATCATAAAGCAGTGACTTAAAGTGTATATCGGTAATCTAGAAGCTCTATTAAAACCTGGAGATGAAGAGCTTAATTCCAAAAGGCGCTAAATCCCTTTTTTCAACCAAAAACAGGTTTCTTTGTCCAACATTGTACACATGCCTATGGGAATATGAAAATGGAACGTTCCATATTTTGATTTTTAATGTGCAATGTGTCCTCAAATTTGGATATCTAGATATCTACGTAGCTTAGTTTAAATTAAGTTTTATGGAAAGTGGATTTAGCGCCTTTTGGAACTATATAAGCTCTTCAAATACAGAAAGTAATGATGTATTGCTTCACATGTCTGATATGGATACTTTGCGGTCTCTTTGTCTCCCGTTTGAAATGTTTTGGGGAAGTTAGAAAATGAGGAAATAAAGAGATTAACGTTCTTGTTTGGTTGAACAATTCCCAAAAGAAGTATTAATATGGTATTTCTTACGAAACCTTGATGAACCGGAATTTCATGATAACGACGATTGTTGCGTGGCCTAAAAACGTTGATTGAGTATCATCGTAATATCTTGTATATATAAGACCTATAATTCGTTCAAAATAGTCGACGCATTATTGTTCAAAGGCCACGAAATGCCGATGGACATACTGTAAACCTAATGAATATACTATTATGGAGGCCCTTACATGTTATTTGTGTATTCTAATGACATTTTCCGAGTTTTTATTAATCGGAAGGGCATATTATTTTCTTAATTTTTTTGTATTATCAATCATGATGTTTTTGTTTTGAAGTCCCTCTCTATTTTTGGATACACGTTAGTGTATGATTGCGCTATAACTCTACTCCCCTCCCCCCTTAAAAATATACCGATTCCAGAAACAAACATTAACACACAAACATACAAAAAAAAACACACATACACATACACACACACACAAACGCACGCACACACACTTGCACGTTCATGTAGATCCGATATAAAAGGTACCCGTTTAAGCGTCGCTATAGCGTCGCTATATTTAGTACATCATTACTAATGATTTTTTAAAGTCAAAGTTTCATAATTGATAAAACAGGATGGCGCTCAATTAAAATCTAATTTCGCGAACCCACGGGCAAGGCGGTATTCATGGTATTGGTAGACTGGTAGTTCATGTGCGCGGGAAAAACTTACTGTATATTTTATAAGGACTATGTGTAATATTGTGTCTTGTTGACATGATCGGTGCGTACGTTTCGTCGTTCCTGTCTGTATACCTTCTTTTTTGTTTTACATATATTTTTTTTAACGGCATTTCTGTTCATATCTTTTCATTCTATCTGTGTCCTACAACGTAAGCAACGGCACTTCGTATGTATACCACCTCATACGGAGCACTGCTTCTTTGTACAAGGTTTATATTTCTGATTTTAGTTCAATACGTCGTCAAAGAAAGCGCGTCTTCTTTTTACATCCTTCATAATTGTTTCTCATTGCTTTTCCGTGTTGTATAATTATTCATTTGAATCAATTAATGAATGAAAGAATAACTGAATGTATGAGCAAATTTGTACGCACTGTATTTCAAGAATTTATCTGGGAATCTGGGAATCGATTTCATGTAATACAGTCAAAATGACATTCGCTAATGAGCGGGAAATTATTATTACATCAAACAAACGTCTGAAGACATTATGTATTAAATTAAATTTATGAATTTAAAAATCTTTACATTTCATATGTATAGCTGCTCAGAGACCTGCAAGAATCCACGAGCATGACCATTATCATTGGACATTATAATGCTAAATGGCTCAAATACCTTCCAATTATGAAGTACACACACCTTAAATATATAATATCAAGAGAGTTAGATAACATCAAAGGCACGAGATAAAAGTGCGAGCACAGTAATGATCTACCAGGTGGTTCTTGAAAATTCCCGCGCGCCATCGAGCTATCGCATGGCGCTAACTATCTTGTTACTCGGCATCAGATTTTAGATGGGGACCGAATCATCCTTTAATTGTGAATTTCCTCTCAAGTAGTCTGCCACGCATATTTGTTGACGTCACCAAAATCTGCAATCTTCATTGTCAATTATCAGTTAGTTTTTATTTTGTTTTGTATCTGCATGCCAAGTTCCCAGTTTATTTTGGATTTCTCTTCCGTGAATAACTACACCTGTACACGGGAGATCGAACACGTGTATTTTATACCGACCCCTTTTTTGTTAAAGCATAGAACCACCTCACTGTTTCTCTCTCACACCAATTCAAAAAAGATATCAAAGGGATAGTTGAGTTTTGGAGGGCGCTACACAAAATATTTTTTGACAGAATAAACTTTATTTGATCAAAATCTGGGCCCCAGATTTATTCGATGATTTTTTTATTTTTTATTTCAAAAGAGGTTTTTAAATAGTTGTTAAATGATGATCTCTCTATTTAATCAATAATTCAACAAAACATTACATGCATAATTTTGTATGGAAAATGGTTGAAACTAATGCTTGTTTAGAGAGCGCCCTATTGTGTTTTAATGGCTCTTTTTGAATGATAACAGGCTTTTTACTTAGTCGTTTGTCATTTTGTATTCCTTTCGAGCATGGTGGAGTTATAACTATTATTTTGTAATGTAATGGTGCAGATTTTGGTTACTAAAATTCAGTTCGACCAAAGCTGCACTCTCTTTACCAAAACTCAACTATCCCTTTAATCTAGACGTTCAAAACTTTAGACATTGCTGGACTGGTACTGGTTATATACCTTCTTTGTCAATTCTGGCTGACTTTAGGTTTAATTATTCTGAACGTATAGAAGGCAATTTCAACTTCATAACATGATTTTGCATATCTAATGATGGCGTTTGCATTTTGTGTATTTGTACACGATCTGGATTTCGGGTCTGTATTCCATTTTATATGATGTAGAATCCGCCGTTTATAACGTCGAAGAAAAAAGAAATTTGCAAAATAAGCGCCCCCAAAAAATGCAAATGAGTTACTATTTTAGGTCTGGGAGCCCTTCCTTTTCTCTCCCACAAAAGATATTGTGCATTATGGATGGGCATGATCGGTGTACGTTGATGTTCATCAATATTCTGGACACACTCTCTCGAGTAACTAAAAGTGCATTCGCAAAGTTCATACGTCACATAATTGGTGGCGTAGATACGGGGCATGGCGAGGGATGGCGATTATCCCCTTGGGGGGGGGGGGGGGGGGTGGTTAATTCCTCCTCCCCTATGGCCCGCCTTTGTGTCCCCAGCATTAATACGTGTATATCAAACGCTATGTTCACCCTTTAACTGTTTTGGGCCCTCCCAAAGGAACATAATTTTCCCCTGTGTTCCCCTTTGGACCCACGAAATTAATACACAAATACATTAACCATGATTATTGTTTTTTTAATAGCTAATTTGAGGTCTTGCCCCTCCCCCCCCCCCCCCCCCAATAAAACAACGTTAATTACACCACGATTGACCCCATAATCCCATCATCCCCACCCTTCCTCCGTTTATGGCCCCATTCTACAATGTTCTATGCAAAAGAAAAGCATGTACATACTTTATAATAACACAACAATGTCCTTTTGAAAGTTTGTAGTTGCCCCCCCCCCCCCCCCCCAATAGGATATTCGTATTCGTCCGCCCATTGCGTCACAAACATCTCATTATTATACAATGATTTATAATGTCAATACGTCCTTTGATCATATGAAATCAACATGTTGCAATCAACTACTTGTTGTTAAGCATTGTATTAAAACGCCATTTGATAACTGGAAATTATCTCTAAATTAATGTTTTTGTAATATTAATTTAATTTGTTTGTTGTGCATGGGAACTGGTTCTCTCCGACAGATTCGATCTTCCATTTCAAATGTCAATCAAATTCACTTACATGATTGGTTTTGGCAAAACTGATTAACTTATTACAAGTATAATCTATAGTCTGATAGTAGGAGGAGACAATTTATCTGCCACTGAAGGAAGATTTTCCTCCGTTTTCATTTGTTCTCAAAAGTCTGACCTATATATAATCGGGCATTTCATTAATATTAAGTGAGGAACCAGAATCCCTTTAGAATTGTGGATTATGATCATAGTTTAAAGGGATCTAGTAACTTTGTTGACATCGTGCAAAAGGTGAGGAATGGTTGATACAATGTGTGGTGTTGTTATCCGATATGTCCACTGGGTGTTGTGTGAACATTTCAAGTTAAATGGACGTTATATGGCCGAGTAATGAGCACAAATGCAAAGTGATATTCACTAACTCATTGCACTGACTTTGCACACGATTTTGACTATCCAGTGGATAGCTTAACACCTGAACACCTCAGTCGTAAATATCTTTTTAACGAAAGACACATTTAAAAAACCGATACTTGTCCCATGCTTCTATTGTTAACAAGCTAGAATTCCAATTGGAATTTGAGGATTTGGACAATGTTACTAGATCCCTTTAAAAGAGTAATACAGCGGCTTAGCTACATGGGAGCATACTCAGAATACCCCAATGAATAATTTAACCCAAATAATACAACATTCCTCTTCTTCCTGGTCGTCTTCTACATAATCATTTATATAAAAAGATCAGCAAACAACTATGACAAAAATAACAATCCAAACCGAAGACACCAATAGGCAAAATTAATAAAATTGTAATTTATGCATTACTAGCGTTATATGTCACAACACACAACTTACATCCTGCAAAACAGCGGACACAATATACGTCAGAAAAAAACTGTTTTAACATCTAACGCTGATCAACAATAGATTACAAGGGTCAAGTTGGGCAAATAATTAATATGTCGGTTATACGCTTTGATATCACTTTATGCGTAAGTCTCCGAATCAATTTTACCTTGCAATGGCGTATTAATACCGCTCCTTATTATACTGGTCCGATTGAAAACGTATATAGTATGCTCATTACGATGAAGGGATCGGTATATATAAGCGATTTATAATGAGAGAGAATTTTGGAAACATTATAGGCCTACGGCAATCTCTGCCGTATTGTATTCCACTTATTTGTTCGTTTCCTTTCAAATCATAGGAACAAGTAGTCTAAAGGACGCAAAAGGTCATCGCGATCGAAACATGATCGAGAAGGGAAAGAGGCTAAATTGCAGTCACTCAGCATCTCAGACGGAAGATAATAAGAAGATGAAAAATTGTGCATTTTTATTTGCAGAGGGGGGTAACTAGGGGCCTGTACACGGGTGGTGCAAAGGGCAGTAGGGACATCATGATTTTAAATGTGGGGGGGGGGGGGGGCTGGGCAGGAGGCAAATGAGGCCGAACAAATCTTAAAATCTGACAAACAAACAAACAAACATAAATAGGTCACAATGCACCCCCCATTTTTTTCCTGGCGCCGCCGCTAAGAAGGAAGAAGGGAATACGTCCAGAAAAAAAAGAGTATGAATAGCCAAAAGTACTGATTTTTGTTTTAAAGGGACTTAGTAACATTGTCCGACATTGTTCTAGCGGTTCCATCATACCTTGTTGTATTCGTATTAACAATAAAATCATGGGACCGGTTTCGGTTTTTCAAATTTCCCTTTCGTTACAAAGATATGTACGATTGAAGTATTCAGATAAGAAAAACTCCCCCGGAGTTTTTCTTACCGTGTACAAAGTGAGTGCAGTGAGTCAGTGAATATCACTTTGCATTTTCGCTCATTACTTGGCCATGCAATGTCCATTTCACTTGAAATGTTCACACAATACCCTGTGGACATATGAGATAACAACAATATACATTGCATCAACCTTTCATCACTTTTTGCACATGTCAACAAAGTTACTAGATCCCTTTAATGATGATCATAATTTTTGTCTTGCTATATTCACTTATTGCAGGGGAAATTAATAATGGTTCCTTAATGTGTTTTGACCCTCTATTATAGTCCCCCCCCCCTCCCCCCCCCCCCCCAAAAAAAAAAAAAACGTCCTACCGACAAAGTGTATGTTTTACATACATTATAGTGACTGAAATAGGGTTTACACGCACAAAGCTGGAAGAAATCTTGCCATTCTGTTATCATAAACGATCATAAACGTAGCGACATGAAACTATATATATATTTTTTTTTACTCGAGCAATTTCATGCCTACTTTAACTTGTATTAATCGACCCAATTAATGGATGTATTCTTTGTTGTCCACATGCACGATGTGGTAAAATAATATGCACCATAAGCTACTTAGTGACGCACAATTTCTATAGAACCTCAACTGCTTCGTATTGGCATAATATAATAATGACCAAATCTTGAAGGAAGCAAGGTCACCCTTTTTATCTTCTCAAATCAAATGTTAAAACTGGAATCGTATTATTTATTATTCCCGACTATTAAAGCATTCGCCGTTCCGAAACGACTCCGTCATCAGAAGGGGTTCTAAAGATAAATGCTCGCACGTCAAAGAGGATTATCGAAGTGACCATCGGAAGAGTGTATTGTTGTTCATCGCGTTAACACTTAGGTCAATAGTTTGGGGCATGGTTATTGCAACGTTATAGTCGGAGATATGGAAGGGGAAACTTATTTTCCTGTGTGTGTTCCCTGTCTGGGTTGACCCTGGCGATGCGGCTCTGATGAGTTACCCCCTCTCCTTACATGCTAATGCAGTTAAATGTAATAATAAGTAATTTGTAATAAAGAAATTTAGATTATTTTCATAACTCTGAACAATTCTTGGATGATACTGATGTAGACGAACATGAAGATAAACGAAGGGTCACCATTCCGTAGAAATTGGGATTACTGTCATCACCCCTACCACTTCTTAATAATAATCTGGGTATGAATATGGAATGGAAGATTGGTCATCATTCCGTAGAAATTGGGATAATTGCCAATACCCCAGCCTCGCTTCATCATGGAGGAGACCGCAGAGAAACTGTTAGTTATAGGTCCGTAGAAAGCTACTCTAGGAGACCGCAGAGAAACTGTTAGTTATAGGTCCGTAGAAAGCTACTTTAGGAGACCGCAGAGAAACTGGTAGTTATAGGTCCGTAGAAAGCTACTTTAGGAGACCGCAGAGAAACTGTTAGTTATATATAGGTCCGTAGAAAGCTACTTTAGGAGACCGCAGAGAAACTGTTAGTTATAGGTCCGTAGAAAGCTACTTTAGGAGACCGCAGAGAAACTGTTAGTTATATAGGTCCGTAGAAAGCTACTTTATGAGACCGCAGAGAAACTGTTAGTTATAGGTCCGTAGAAAGCTACTTTAGGAGACCGCAGAGAAACTGTTAGTTATAGGTCCGTAGAAAACTACTTTAGGAGACTGCAGAGAAACTGTTAGTTATAGGTCCGTAGAAAGCTACTTTAGGAGACCGCAGAGAAACTGTTAGTTATAGGTCCGTAGAAAGCTACTTTAGGAGACCGCAGAGAAACTGTTAGTTATAGGTCCGTAGAAAGCTACTTTAGGAGACCGCAGAGAAACTGTTAGTTATAGGTCCGTAGAAAGCTACTTTATGAGACCGCAGAGAAACTGTTAGTTATAGGTCCGTAGAAAGCTACTTTAGGAGACCGCAGAGAAACTGTTAGTTATAGGTCCGTAGAAAGCTACTTTCTACCACCCTATAGAGAAAATAATGGTCATAAGTCCATAAATGTTGTATAATCATAATGTAAAAAACGACGGTCGTTATTCGGTTGAAGTTGAAATCAATCTGTCTGTCTCAATTATGTTGTCGTTATTATTATGGAGACAATCGTACAGTTTCATGTCCGACTGTGTACACGCATGTACACGTATTCAGATCGAGTAAAATACGGCTATCATTTGACAGAAGTTATTTTCATAGCCCCGACATCTTTCTTCCTTTATTATTGAGACGGTCATAACTATGGTTTCATGTACGACCATGAACATGCGTGTATACGTGGGTTATGCACGTATTCAGAAAAAAATGAAAGTCAACATTCGATAGAAACGAAAACAATGTTTTTACGATGACCCTGACCCCTTTCTTTCAATAATCGGTATGGGGATAGTAGTATACAATGTTTTTGCGTTTCTATTCTTTGTCAACATACCTGAAAATTAATATGAAATCCACTAAATAAGAATCCTTATTCCTTGCAAATATTGCCGTTATTTTCGCGACCTTCACCAAACTTTCGATTTAAAAACACAAATGCGCGTTTGCACATTAAAGGGAACAGCTTAAACAGTTACATTGTCCAAATCCGCCAAATGTACTAGTTTTAACTCTAGATGGAACGGGTTTCAGTTTGCCAAAATTATCTTTCGTTATAAGGATAATATGCTTGAAGTGTTGAAGTTCTGTAGTGAAGAATTTTAACAGTGTACAAAGTCAGCGCAATGATATGACATTCATTTACCATTGCATTTTCACACATCACTTAGTGGACATATCAGACCACAGAAAGACACATTATTTCAACCATTTGTCAAGGTTGTGCACAGTATGTCAGTAACGTTACTAGGTGCATTTAACTCAAATTATCTTACTCATAATCAGCAGTTTTTAATCGTGTCTTTAAAATGCTTATCAGTTGAAAAGATTAACCGGCTCAAACACGCTTCAAAACGCCAATAATGAGCCAGGCGTACACAAGTCAAGGGCGGAAAAATGAGTATACATTTCCGGTCAGCGTCATCTGAAGTCCGTAGTAGGCCTACTGCTTAAAATAATTCATAATTATTATGGTCTGTCCGGAAAAATAAAGACTGTTCAGTTTGTGGTGTGAAAGACCTTTAGAGTGGTTTCTATTGTTGACCCTTTATGCTGAATACAAACTATTTCAGTTTACGTGTGAAAATATTTATCAAAATCTTTGTAATTCAAATGATACACGAACTTTAGTTTATCTCATTACTTTATATCATTAAGTTTAATGCTAAAACATATTTTTTCCATTCAGGCCGTTTTATAATATTGTTTATTGTCATGTCTTTTTGTTATAGTTTTTATTTTCATTTTGTTTAATAAGAGCTTTTTTTAAGTGCAGTATAGAGTATATCTATAGTATCTGCGCTTTAGAAATTTTCATATTATTATAATTATTCGTATTATTATAAGTATTATAGTATTACTATTACTTATCAAATCTTTTGTCAATAGATATTCAAACGATTATTTCATGATCATATTATTATTACGCCGGTACTTTATCTGTCAGGGTCTCATGCAGTAAATCAAACTTAATCATTGCCGAACATTACGAAAGGTCTAAATAATATACATAAACAACAAAAACAACACCATTTATTTCTAATATCAACACATCTGAGATTTAAAAAAAGCAGGTATCGCAGATGGCTTAATACTTAATCAATAATGAAAATTTATTTGAATCTGATGGAATACCATAACAACAACAAATGATCACTTATTACTCGTAATTACAAACGTATCTTCCAAACGGCATGATTAAATGTGCGTCTGTTTGCTTGCGTATCGTGTGTGGATAATGGTCCTTATTACCGTAGTATATTAACGCTCACGCGGGTGACAAAAAAAAAACTTTAGATAATGATGGTGTGTTATTTTTAGTTCTTTTGTCAGTAAATTATTGTCTACTAAAATGTGATGTTAAGAACATGTAATCATGCTCACAGCTATACTAATTAATTGCACACAATTAATGTTTTATGCAATATTAACAAAATTAATGTTAATTTGAGAGCGTCTATAGACGGTTTCCGACCGTAGTCAGGAGTTTCTGAATTCGGATACTTCACGCGAACGATCGGGATCAAATCAGACATTGATTATTTCTATTTTCATTGGGTAAACTTATTTTTCCCCCATGAAATTATCACATACCATTCTCAAGAATGTCTCAAGAATGTTTGAAGTCTCAAACATTAGTCATTTGGGGGGGAAAATATAAAGTTTAGAATGGATCACTTTAATGTTTGGGGTTTTATGCGCACTACTGATAAAGACGCCATAATCAAGAATCAAGATAATACTATACACAGTGCACTAAGTCAGAGAGTCACCCGATTGCGAATGTGTACCTAGTATATACAGTGGACGAGTCATTTGGGAAATACATTATTGATTATGTTTTCAAGGTCGGACGTATGACTCTAAAAGTTTGCATGAACTGTTATTATTCACGAACAAACAATGTGCATGTTACTTTAACTATGCTGAACATACATGTAATTGTTTAAAACTTTAAAGAATGAAAAAAAGAAGACGATATCATAACATATTTTCTTCTCCCAGCGTGCATGTGCACGCTATATTCGGATTATACGATAACCACATTATGAAAATACGTTATTGATTGTTCTTTGAAGGTCACAGCCAAGACTATAATATATTGAGGTTATAACATAAACAAACAAAACCCTGCGCTTGTTTTTGAGACTGTTAACTTCAACTAGCGTAACATATTTTACAAAGGAAACAAACATCACGTTTATCTCTTCTATTGTGTGTATCTATTTTCGGCTCATATGCTTCACAACGGCATTACAAAAATATATTATTGATTATGCTTTCAAGGCAAGAGATATGACTTCTTTTTGGGGGCATGAAATAGACGTACTACATTATTCTTTGTTTTTGAGACTAAATATATCAAAGCTCAACTTTGCATATCATCTTTTGGAAAAGAAACTTCGCACATTTTAATGACATTAATAGAGAAAAGACAAAACATAGCTGTAATTGATTAACACTGATCTCGCCAGTTTGCTTGTGTTTTTAATGTATCAAGTTTGGTTAGTAAGTTAACTAATTAGTCAATTAAAAGGGCGTATTATATTCGGGCGATTCCTCTCATATTTCCACATGTTATTCTCTGAATTCTTATGACGGAGCAAGCCAGGTGCCAAAGCTTTTGACTTAATTCCCCTAGGTTCCCGGGGAACAACCACCGAGGTATAGGGTGCTTTGTAGCTCAGGTGGTAAAGCGATGGTTTAAAGGGTACCACCACCCACAAATACATTAATATTCTTATAAATGAAAGGTAACATCATTAGAATCCATTCCATCAACAAGTTCACAAACATATGTTTCCAGAACAAAAATATATAATTGGAAAACGCATCACCATTCGTACATGGGTCGAATCGTCCGGGATTCTATTGTCTCCAAACGTACGCGTGTATAGCATTGGCGCATTTGCAAAGGTTTGGCCTGTATATACGGAACCACGAAATACTAGTGGTTCCGTAAGTGGTGGTAATTAATTGCTTTGTTTATGAATTACATAACCGTTTGCAAAATGTTGGGTACCTATTTGATATCACAAAACGTTACCAAAACTTATAATTATGTGTTGTTCTTTGCCTGGTGGTCCCCTTTAACGATCCGGAGATCGCTCGATCGACATGTAACATTGAAACTATAGTGGTGGACATTAATGTATTTATTTGAGAAGGCCATGGGATCGGGGATGGGGGTGAAACACATTCAACGTGAGGGTAGGGGGCTAGGGGCCCCGCCTCTGCCCCCATCGATACTGCACCACCGCCTGTTGCATAATGGCAGGATAAAAGTGAAATGGTTCATCATAACAACAAATATGAACGATGGGAGAGAGCTGAGAGAGTTTACATGATGCATGTGGGACTAGCTTTGACCTTTCCCCAGCGAGCTTGCGGTATTTTGTCGATGTCATTATCCTTTGGGAACCACATCATAATTCTTGATGGTTTATTCATGACTGGCTTATCCCTACTGCCGCAAAACGAAAATGAAAAAAAATGAACCAGGGGCGTCTCGATAGAGTATAACTTGGATTGGTGGTAGGGAGGGGGGGAGGGGGTGATACTGATGTTCCGCATGAGGGTGACCATGGTGACTGGCCGTGAGACGCAGTATGGGGATTGGTATTAACCCTTTCCCTACTAGATGTTGTAGTCCCCATAACATAATCATTACAGGACCCACCGGGTTCCCGAACACAATATGTTAACAGAGGGGTGCATCATGGGTGCATGTACCGTGAGAGGGGGCACAAAATAACCCCCATTGGGCGACACTTTCCTTCTCTCCTCCTTTATAGCTTCTTCACTATAATAATGCTACAGCAGACCTCTATGAATACAAGCAGCTATGACAGGCATGTTTTTTTTTAATAATTATACAAAGTTCATGTCTATTACTCTGATGGAGCCTTAGTGCATGATGATCCTCCGTGTTTCCCCTCCGGTTATTCGTTACATTAAGTAGTTAAATCCCAGAGGTATTGCTGCTCGTAATATTGCATAATGCAAATCTGCACCAGGGGGCTCTGTGGTAAGAGATCTTTACTGTAAACTGTACATGCATGTTTTAGTAATGACCACTCTGTATATACGCCTCGAGTCAGTAAGAGTACAGCGTCTTAATAAAAAGTCACGTCTTTCTAATGTCTTTGGTACATTAAAAGTTGTATATTTAAAGAAAAAAGCGTTCAAACATTAGTTTCCTAAAATGTAGATATGTTAATCTTTCATTCCATTTTATTTCTTTAACTGAACTCGAAGACATTTTTGGACTGTTTTCTTGGGTCAATTCCGTGTAGTGAAAGATGAGACGAGACGAGACGAGTGCCACAACACAGTGTATACATGTATAAAGTGTAGTTACTATGGTTACTGCGTCATCCTAATCATAACCTAAACCTATATTGAAAAGGGAAAATACGCATATTAATTATTGAAAAATATTAGGTATTTGGTTATAGTATGTGGTATATCAACATTCACATGATTAATATCGTTTAAAACATGTACATCTTGAAGCTGTATAATAGTGCGTGGCGGCATGACCGGGGTATCTAGAATGACATGTTGTTTACATACGGCAAACAGGCAAATCAAACACACCATAATCAATTCGCCACTGCTTTTAATTGGCGAAGCTGCAAATGTAAAAGGGATGCGAGGAAACAATTACTTTACAGGTCACCCCATGGGTATTCTTAGCCCCCTAGACCCCCCCCCCCCTCCTCCCTCTGTTGTCCCCCTTCATAATTATATTAGAGATCGTCATAAAGACAACTGTGACCCATCCACGGAAAATGCGCCACTTCTCGCTGATTGACGAACCGACAAAATCGAGTCGAAAGTAAACAAATATATATATATATAATTATTTTACCAATGCTTCAATTTATCCTTTCAGCTTCTTATTTCCATATAGCATACCTATAGTTATCCCCTGACATTTATTGAAATTTGATAGAAATTATTGCAGATCAATCAAAAAAATTATACAGAACGCCGTTTATATATATATGTATGTTATGGCACATGCAACCTCCCCGCATCACTCCATGGCGGGAGTCTTATGCCCTCACCCTTCCCCTCCTCATCTCCCAACTCCCTCCCCTGCATGATCTGGCTGTCATTATGTAAGTAAACACACGCCTCTCTGAGTCACATCTATTAGAGTCGCTCTTCTAACGAGTTCCCTTTCGGAAGTCGATGAGTTGGGGAATTACCTCTGTCCATTATTAACGACCGACTACATGTAACATTCTCTGGAAATCATACTTAAAGGGATCTACAGAGTGTTTATAAAAAAGCGGAACCCAACTTCCACCAGCAATATTTTATGAAGTAAACATAATTATGTTTATTGCAATATAACATCTTAAAGATAATTTATTATTCTTTCATTTGATACCACTTTTGTAATAATTGATCTTGTAGTTATCGAATTGCAGGCATTTTAAACGAGCAATGTTAAAATTGCTTTGCGCACAAGATTTAGATCTATTCATCAACACGGACTGATGGTCATTCATTCAAACCTCTCCTTGTGTTCTTTTGTCTTGTAATCCTTTCGTTCCGTAAATAAATGAACACGGATATACTTTTTTTTAATCAGTTCCTTGCCTGACCAAGCAACTGACCACTGAACACGAGCACAAACCTGTGCGGACAGACATGGGGGTCATGTGGTAGGACATTGGGGATGATTTTGGACCCTCAACTCTTCTCAAAGTTGAATAAAATGTCAAACTATGAATCAAGAAACATCATGAAATGTCACTTGACTTTGTCTACTGTTTCATTATTTACACTGCATTTAACAATTAGTTTCTACTCTCGTGCGCAAAGTACTTTTTACATAACCCCTTTTAAAAAGGTTTTATTCAATCATGCATGACGTTATCACAACATATTTGGTATCAAACGAAAGAGTATGAATTGACCTTTGATATGCCATATTTCAATAAATATAATTATGTTTATTAAATAAAATATTGCGGGTGGAATTTGGGTTCCGCTTTTTTTATAAACACCCTGTATTAGTAACTTTGTTGACATTAATTTTGCAACAAAAATGAAGATGGGTTGATAAAGTGTGCATTCCTGTCCTGTCCATTGAGTGATATGTAATGACCAAGTAATGAGCAAAAATGCAAAGTAATATATTCACTACCTCATTGCACTGACTTTGTACACGGTTAGCATTCTCCAATAGATAATTCAAAATCCGAACATTGTAATCATAAATATCTTTATAACGAAAGAACAGTTTGGGAAACCGAAACCTGTACCATGCTTCTAGTGGTAATACGAATACAACAATGTATGTAAGAATCGCTAGAGTTCTTAGTAAATTGTGTAGTTTTCGACAATGCTACTAGATCCCTTTAAGCATACAGAATATGGCGCGTGAACAAATTAGAGACAAGTACGCCAGTGTAATAATCTGATGTTGAAGTATTGATGTAGCTGTCTAAGCATTATCGATTCTACAATGAAGACTACGATAAATTCTTGATTGTCTTTTTTTTAAAAAACCCACATAGGGTGGGTTTGTGTAAACCATGGCTTAAATGTGGTTTACATAATTGGAGTGCCATTTGTAAACTGATGAAGAAAGAATGTAAACTCCTCACTTGTTAACAATGTTGATGCTACACATTTACTAAAGGCACCAAATACATATTTGTCTTCTCAGATGGTGAAATTTGCTGGTTAGCAAGCGCTAACAGTCATATCATTAGAAATTAGACATTGTTACTTGTCTGCGAGCAGCACTCCCTAGATGTAAAGTAACCATGGTTTAAACCACGGTTTACTCAAACCCCCTTTGTGAATCCGGGCCTAATGTACAGAAATTGTACTTATTAGAATATGTTAGGGAGTTATATTATGTTAATTCGCACATACTGCTCTTATTATGTGTTAAAGGGGACCACCAGGCAAAGAACAACACATTATTATATGACTGTTTTGTGATATCAAATAGATACCCGACATTTTGCAAAGGGTTGTGTGATTCATAAACAAAGCAATTCATTTCCACCACTTACGGAACCACTGCTATTTCCTGGATCCATACGGGCCAACCATTTGCGAGTGCGCCAATGCTATTCACGCGCACGTTTGTAAACAATAGATTCCCGGGCGATTCGTTCGCTCTGCACACATTGCAATCTACCGCACACATAGCAGTCTGCGTAATTCAGACCGCATGAACGCATGCTTTAGAATGGTGATGCGTTTCCAATTATTTTTTTTCTTTTCTGGAAACATACTTTTGTGAACTTGTTGATGGAATGGAATACTAAAGATGTTACCTTTCTTTAATAAGAATATTATTTGTGGGTGGTGGTACCCTTTAATATCAGTGATAATACACGGAATCGCTATTGATGTAAAAAAAAAAGGTTCTTGGATCGTAAAAGTTGAGAAAGGGCATCATCACTCATTCCCTGACAAGAAGGGGTGCAGTTGACCTATCCGACTTTCAAGGGTATTCTGTATTATGCCTCGTTAACCCCACCACCCCCTCCATCCCTTCCCCCCCCCCCCAAAAAAAAACAAAAAAAACAACAACAACAACAACAACAGCAAAACCGGCAACAACAAACAAACAAACACAGTGAGGAACAACGCGCTATATAGAACATACATTTAGCAGATTTGAATTACGAAAGTTAGTATGCATATATTTTGTCTGTTCGCATATAACCTCTTTTCAAAGGTTTCTTTTTGGTTTTAAAGAATGAACGTAGACATTTGTATATAGGAATTGGAAGGGTGCAGATTAACGAAATCCAATACTTCTACAATTGTACGTTCCGTGGTGGTAATGGACTTTTAATGTCGATAAGACAGTATTTTTGCAATGCTTTCTCCATAAAGACTACTTTAATATCACTTACACAATCTTGGGTTTGTATGTGTGTGTCTTGTCTGGATCGTATAACAAGGGCCATAATTATGTACATTTTTAAAGAAATATCGCGAAGAAGATCTTAAGAAGTCTGATCTTAGTGAATTTTTAAATCTGCCTGTGGGCAGAGGACTTGAAGAACGTAACTTGCCTCCATGCACTTCTAGGTCCGTTGAGTGTTCTCTCAGTTTGCCGGTGTGAGCGTAAAGACTGTCCAACGGATAGAGTGTCCGAGCTGACATTCGGTTTATGTACAGAGATATTAGTTGGCATGCATTACGATACACATACGCACGTTATATTAATAGGCCTGTACTGATGTACAGTGCACGTGCACACACGCACCCACACATACACACCCGCAACACACATGATATACCTTCACCCACGTTGTATGGGTAGTTGTGCACATGCACAATACAGGCCTATATAAAGTGTATAATATGTATCGCAATGCATGCCAACTAATGTCTCTATACATAACGCGAATGGCTGCTCGGACACTCTATCCGTCGGACACTATCCGTTGGACAATCTATCCGTCGGACACTCTATCAGTTGGACACTCTATTCGTTGGACAGTCTGTACGCTCACACCGCGGGTTCTGGTCCTCGACTGCGCGATGTAGGCCATAGCTGCAGCATCCATACGATCGTGTTCCTGAGAAAATTATCTGGAGTAAAATAATATGTTGCCACTTCAGTTCACAAGGTTGACCACGGGGTGTCATCGATTATTTTGCCAGACAGAATTATTACTCTCTTTTTTAAAAGAATATATTAGAGGATGGGGTTTCCTCCTACTATAATGTGTAAATTACCTTTATACGTAAACAAGAGCAAAATAAACATTATTTATATTATGGAGATGGAAAGAGACATGAGAGACTGAGAGAGGGTGTTAAAGGGGATCTAGTAACTTTGTTGACAATTGCAAAAAGTGATGAATGGTTGATACAATATGTATCGTTGTGATAATATGATATGTCCACTGAGCAATGTGTGGAAATTCCATGTTAAGTGGATGTTATATGGCCGAGTAATGAGCTAAAATGCAAAGTGATATTCACTAACTCATTGCACTGACGTTGTACACGGTTATGACTATCCATTGGATAGTTGAACATCCAAACACTTCGATCGTAAATATCTTTTTAACCAAAGGAAAATTCAAAAAACGAAACATGTCCCATGCTTTTATTGTTAAAATGAATACAACAATTAGGTATATGGGAGAACGACTAGAGTTCCAAGTAAGTTTTGAGGATTTAGGCAATGTTACTAGATCACTTTAAGAGGTAAAGAGAGGATGTGAAAAGAAAGGACGGTATAACCGGAAAGGGGTATGAAGAAATAAGATGAAAATGGGTGACTGGAGAGACAGAGGGCAATTGATGGAAGGAGGAAGGTAAATCAACCTTGACGGTTTTTTCCAATAAAAATTCGAATAAAATGTCGAAATATTCTCAGAAGGTTGCAATAAATTAGTATTACCACGCACTGCACGAAAGACCTCGAAACATGCTTTACGGCGGGAATATACATGTATGTATGAGCGATTAATCATGATTCAACATGTTCAATTGAATGCGCCCCACGTGAAATGAACTGAATTAAACCACAAACGTTCACGGCCATGTTGCGTGTTGCGAAATGCGTCGGTCGGCCCTGGCCCACACAACATTTTCCGCAGTAAACAGATGGCCAGCTTCCAATGTTGTTCTTTTCCGCGAATCCTCGGGGGAGAGAAACACTGTGGGCGAAAGGGACTACACAAATGACGGATCATTCCTATCGTTACTGGAATAATGTACTAGATAGGCAGCCTCGTGTTTTGTTTCTCCTCGCAACTCGTACAAAATATGTGTATTGTTTAATGCGGAAATTTGGTTACTGTTATGTACCAGCACGACATGATCTCCACGATGGAGAATATTTTCACGATTCAATGCAATCGTCTCTATGTTCACATACACCCATTCGAGTATTGTGTTTATAATTCTCACGTCATGCTCTATCCTTTCTTTTTTTTAAATCTCTTTACAGATGAACACTCGATCGGTCCTACTCGTGTGACGAGTCTTCCAGCGAACCAAGACGATCAGAGGACGCGATGATGTGAACTTTCATGAATGCGTTCTCCGTATCTTGACCTACTCCTGCTCCTAGCGGAATGGGGTGTCTGTATGCCATGGAGCTGTACATACCTATCTAGATCAACAGGTGGGTCGCAACAGTTTCAATCCGTAATTGACCGGGGATTAAGCGGAAGAGGTGAGTGTAATCCTTGCTGCTGGAGCGTCAAGACTGTGGATAAACAAAAGTTATATCACTCCTGATAGTCCTAGGAATCTGCTTCAGTCGAGAGAATCTACCCGCCTATCATGGAGTACAAGGCGGATGAGAACTGCACCTACAATTGCTCGGGTCTGGTCGGCGAGCCGACGTCTCCGTTCAATGTCGGGGGTCTCGTCCTTAGCGCAATCGCCGCCGGCTTCGCGAGTATCATAACGGTGGTCGGAAATCTGCTCGTCATCATAGCATTCGCGCGCGAGAGACGTCTGCGCTGCATCAGTAACTACTTCGTCCTCAGTATGGCCAGCGCCGACCTCCTGGTGGGACTATTCTCGATGCCGCTGTACACCACGTACCTGCTGCTCGGCGCCTGGCCTCTTGGACCCCACGTCTGTGACGTGTGGTTATCCCTGGACTATATCTGCTGCGCTGCGTCCGTCCTCGGTATCTTCCTCATCAGCGTGGACCGCTACGGTACGCTGTCCAATCCCATGACGTATCGCAACAAAATGACGCGCCCTAGAGCCATCGGACTGATAATAGGGGCATGGTTCCTATCCTTGCTTTTATTTGGGGTGCCAATTGTCGGCTGGCAGTACTTCGAAGGCACGCGAACGGTAAGTCACGACGAGTGCGAAGTTCAATTTATGAACAACCCATTCTTCACAGCCGGGTCAATCATTCTGATATACTGGCTACCGCTGCTGGTCATTCTCGTGCTTTACACTCGTATCTACCTGTTGACGCGCAAGCTGACGCGAAGCCAGGCGCGCATTATCGGCAGAATAAGTCTACGCAACGCGAAGAAAGGTCGAGCGGAAACAACGACGACCATGTCGGAGATCTATCCGCGCACGGAGAACGGAACCCATCGCGTGTCCGCCCCGACGGACTCTGAAGACAACGCGCACGACCCCGGTCCCTACGTGCCGGACACTACATCGTCTGAAATGGGCAAGGACTATGACACCGTTACCCCACTTCCAAAGCGGTCAAACCACTCCGAAGACAGCGACGATTACGATGTCAACAGCAACGGTGGTGATAAAACACCAGATAAGTACAACCAAAGGACTAACTGGGCAACCATGCGCGGCGACAATAATTCGATTTACTCTGATTGCGACGCGGAGACGCACCCAATGAATATGAAGAGACCAAGCAGCTGTTCGTCGCTAAACGCGGATCGCAGGAGCCTCAAGTCCGCCATGACCAACCTTAAACACAAAGACCACCATCTGGGCAAGGCGTTGTCGTCAGTTCTCGTCAATTTACGCGAAGCAAAAGCCGTTCGGACTCTCAGCACCATCCTTGGACTATTCATCTTGTGCTGGACACCCTACAGCATCCTGGTGATCGTCAAGGGCTTCTGTAACCCTTGCGTCAACGACGGCCTCTACGCATTCAGCTACTTCTTGTGCTATATCAACAGTACGTGCAATCCCATCTGCTATGCCTTCGCGAATCGGGACTTTAAGATCGCGTTCAAGAAAATCCTCACGTGTGGAAGGCGGCGGTATGAATGGAAAGATGTATTTTGAAACTAATTGTAAAGAAACAGTTGGAAGATAACTTCCATTGTTGCAGGTCTTGCATGCAGTGTTTATTTTGCAAGTGAGCTGATTTTTTGAAGAAATTTCACCTGCGTAATCGAAGTCAAGATTTCAGGTCGTGCGGGTCCTCTCCCACAAACACAGTTTCGCGAGGCAAGGACACCGCTTGTGTACGCGGAGAAGTAGAAAATAAATTGATTGTACGAAAGTGATATTCTTGTTCGCTCGTGTTTAGAGTTACTCGCCAGTGAAACGAGAAACAAGATCTTGCGAGGAATTAGACATTGGAAGATCCATTCCCCTTTCGGTGGTTGAAATGTGTTAAGATAACAAGGATCGAATGAGCTTGTTAGGCATGTCCAAGAGCGAGGGGTAAGATCTTGGTGACATTGGTTAACCCAACTGGTTGGTCGATTCAGATTCAGATTCAGATTGGGAATACATGCTATATAGGAGACAGAGAGTTAATATCGTTCATTAAGCCACCGGTTTATTTTGGGGGAATGTGATGTGTGCATGAACGTTTAAAGGTCTTCTATGCATCGCAATGTGCAAAGTACGTTTGAAATAACAAGTACCATGGTTGCAGTCAACTGTTGCCTAGGGTTTGGGTTTGTAAAGCCTACTGTTTATCGCGATTAACGCCATATCACCGAGGTAAACATACATTGCACGATATTATGTGCCAAAGAACATAATCTACCAAGATTATTTTAAACCTGTGAAATATATTTATGATGTACTTATCTTTTTTTCTTCTAATGTACAATGAGCAATTGCACCAGCACGTGTTTCACAAACTTTAGTCACATCGTGTTATATGTAGTAATTGTTTTATCGCCTGCAGAATAAAACCATATAATTGTACGTAGTATTCTGTAAGTGTACAATTATCTAAACTTTTCTAAACGGTACTATTTGTATTGTTGTGAGTGCAATATTAAAGCTAGACTTTTTAGGCTGATTTCTTTGTTTTTCTTTCTCGTTGTTGAACGTACAGGTACAGTTTATATCTAGTGAATAAACCCACAACATTTTCTGCTTAAATGTTATTATTAGTTTGAAACATCTAGAAACAACTTCCAGGCTGAACAGCCAGACTTCCCGTAGTCAAGTGCATGATGGGAACGAAATAATCAGTATTAACCGCAAAGTAGGGTTTATTGTTTTTTATATGATATTTTAATTATTGATTTCGATAAGCTTCACATTTTAAATTATGACCAGAATGTCACCAATAATTATGATATTTTTGAGTAGTCTATCAGTTTCAGAAAAAATAAGTGAATGGATTAAGATGCAACATGAAATCTCATAGTGTAATTTCATTGACTTATTTGTTGTTGTTTTTCTTACTAATATGACGATATTTTTACCAAATATCTAATGTCGAAATTAAAGGTCCTCGTTACACTTTATGCCAGAAATTTGGATATCATTTTATTTTCAAGAACATAATTGACCAAAATGAGTAAAATGTGAAAGTTGACGCCCCATGACAGTCTCTGGTAGCGCTCTACGAAGAAAAAATAGTTATGAACATAAAATTAATACAATAATAAAGAGAAACATAGATACATAAATGCAATAATACATACCTAAATTAATCGATTAATTATTAATACAAATTCAAATAAGATGAATAACCGGAAATTTGTGTTTTATTGCGCAAACATGAGAACAACAAAAAATGACAATTCAAAAGTATGTTTATGTAAAGAGTAAACCTGAATAAAAACTTACCGTCATAGCAAAAGTCAGATTGCGTCGTTTTTCCACACAAGCCTTGCCATAAAAGACACGTATTGGCATTAATGTTTCATGCAATAAAACGAGGCTATTTGGTTGCAATTCCGTGGCTATTCCATATAGCAGCAGTTCATGGCGATATGTGATAAATACGTGACATACTGTGTTTCCCTACCACTCATGGGAAGGCAGAGCTGCTAACAATGGCAATGTCATGGCAGAATTTTGAACATTGTCGCGCTTCCTTCCCGTCAGCTGATGCTCAGTGGCACGAAAACCCACTACTGCCACGTATTGTCACGTATTATCCACGAAATTACCAACGAACGAACAACCTCGTTTCAGCGCATTCCATAAACAGGCCAATACTTGGCTCTTAGTCTTACGTCAAGGCTTTACGGGTATGTGAGACTGGGAGATTACACCCGACAAATATCAGTGCATTGAGAAGCGCCTGAGTGGGACTGTATTCTAACGAAAATGATTTTGTTCTAATCCAGTATTATTATACTTTCACATACGAAAAGAATTCCTCACTTTCATTCAACTATCAAGAGATAAGATAATTGCATTTATTTTGGCATTTGTAATTTCTAGGATATCGATTTAAAACAAAAAGTTTTTTTCCTAAGAGACTGTCGCCGGGTGTTACCTCACATTGTTCTCATACATTATCACATATTTACCTTTAACTACGGGCTTGATTTGTACAATGTGAAAAATCATGTACTTTTGTACTTCATCCTCATGATAAAAATTGTGTATTATATTGTATTTGTTACAACAACACGTTGACTATGCGTAACTACGCTGGCGGCTGGCTATTGGTGCAATTTGTCACGTGATTGTAATTCATATTGACAAGTATTGTGAATGCCAGGGTGGGTGAAATTATGGAATAAACATCGCAGGTATTGATTTATAAAATGGCGCCTCTGGCGTTGAATTCATGTAAATAGTCAATTGCATGGACCTTGAACTATTTTGTATCAGTTTCGTTTAAAGAACATGGAATACATATTATTGTAGATCAATAATCCATTGAATTCCCGTGATAAATATCATGTGGACTGTTTTTATTTTTTGTATTTGTAAATACAATAATGAATAATGGGATTGTATTATTCAATACTGATGTTACGTATTCAGGGCAGTTGGTTCGTCTCATTTTACGATACGGAGAAAGGTTTACAGAGGGGAGAAAATGGTAGAGGGATATAATGTCGATATCATACCTTGCTTTCTACACCCGTTGAAAGTTGACATTGATAATAATGCGTGTCATAGTAACGTAAATCGTTCAGTTAACGTTAATTTTATGTTAACTAATCGTTAACTTTTACGTTGCGTTACGGAGTCAGTCTATGCCGTCCAGTTATGGTGCGTTGTAATGCTTCTAGGTGCACAAGTGTTAGAGTTTTGTTCAATTGTTTTTAAGTTACTGAGTCATCAAATTCGCAAATGTGCACACAGCTATGATGGTGGAATATAACCTTTGTTTGCAAGGCCTCTCGTCTGAGCTGAATACATGGCAGGACAAACTGGCGAACGCGACTATCACACGAGCAGCGGCAATCAAAACCTGGGCCGCGTTTCAGAAAGAGTTGCAATCGATTGTAAAGTTGAAATTAACTGCGAGTTAGAAAATATGCACATTAATTCCAATCAGATTGGCGCATTTAGTCACATGATCTGACTTGCACTCAATAATTGCAACGTTACATTCGATTGCAACTCTTTCTGGCACAGGGCCCTGTACGCGCAGCTATTCTTTCACCAGTTGTTTATGACAGTCAGACGTGGGGCCTTGTAAAAAGGCTAGGAGCAGATCAGATGTGAAAAGGCCTAATGGCTGCAGCTCATTCTGTATCTGCGCTGCTATTCTTTCTCCTGTCGTTTCTGACATTCAGACGTGAGGCCTTGTCAAACGACTAGGAGCAGATCAGATGCGAAAAGGCCTCACGACTGCAGCCTCCTCATGTACACGCAACTATTCTTTTATGAGTCGTTCCTGACATTCAGACGTGGGGCCTTGTCAAATGGCTAGGAGCAGATCAGATGCGAAAAGGCCTCATGGCTGCAGCTTCTCCTGTATGCGCAGCTATTTTTCCCCCAGTCGTTTTTGACATTCAGACGCGAGGCCTTGACAAAGGGCTAGGTGGCATTGCGCGTGAGAGCGACACGTAAGCATTTCTCTAGCATATAATTATTGTAATTTCTGTGGCACACTTGGAATAAAGCGCCCTCTCAAATGAAGAGGCTGCTCCTTTAAGGGATATGCGTTAATTCATCCTCTAGAAATGTACGGTGAAATAATAAAAAAATAAAAAAAGTATTGGTGCATTTATTTTTTCGTCGTAACTCAATTTAGTCAAAAACGTCATTTAACGCCCCCCCCCCCCCCCCCCACTCTCACTCGACAAATGTGTATAGCATTTTTTGATTAAGCTAATTTCACCATAGTAAACCAAAACAAAAAAGCAATCGACTATTAAAATATATATTTAAGGCGGATTTTTGTTTGATGAACCCGATCTATAATATTATGGTTAAAGTAACTTAATGCAGATGTTATTATATTGTTTCTGTCACAGATACCTGACATTAACTGTGTTTAAAACGTTGTGGTTTTATCGGAAATTAATGAGTTTATAATTGTATTATATTATATTCATTTGTTTTCTAACAAAAAGTAATTCATTCCACCAAGATACTCTCCCAAAACTGTATATTTGATTCTACTAATTGCTGCGTGGCTAATACCGCCAAATGGATACATCTACTTAACACGTTTGTTCATAATTATATAGATCATAATGGTATTGTCAACTATTTAACATTTATCGAAATAACTTATTATAACATTATTTACGAATATATAATATTATAATTATGATTTTGTATTCCTAAGCAAAGCCAAAGTAATGTTAGGACCACTATGGAGTGTGTGTGCTTTTTATGGAACGGCAAGAATGGATTGGATTTAATGACTAAATTACTATAATTGTCATTGGAAATAATATATTTGTATAAAATAAATAATTTTAATGTTGACTTTTTGATTATCGAGTGTCAACTGTAAGTTTGTGGAGGTTGCAATTTATTAAAAAAGTATAAGCCGTACTAATACAAGTTTATCGTATTTGTGTATAGGTTTCGAATGAAAATTGTCGAGCCAATTGTTCAATTAAAATGAGCACTTTATTTCTAAAATACATCAAGACAAGTATAACTATTTGTATTATTTTCTGTTCAATTTATTATGCTGACGTTTATAATGAAATTTCCTTCGTATGACAGTGTTGTTGAATGTGCATGTACGTATATGTTTTTAGTTTGTGTATGTGTATGTGTGTGTGTGTGTGTGTGTATGTGTGTGTATGTGTATGTGCGTGTGTGTGTTTGTGTGTGTGTGTGTGTGTGTGTGTGTGTGTGTGCATGCGTGCGTGCGTGCATTGCAAAATGTATTCGAAGACTTATACGTACTGAATTGAGAAATTTGCATAGTTTTGCATTAACAGGTTAAACGATTAGTTTACGAGCCAATTGGTTTGAAGATAAATGAAAATAATTTAAAGGGATATAATTATGTTGAGTTTGACATATTCAAACATGGGGTAGTACCAACGCTGAAATAGTGTTCGATGCAAACCGGTGTAAGAAACAAAACAAATCCCAGAAATCATAGGAACGCGAATGATTGGAATCGGATCAAGACATTAGCTTTCTGAAAGCCAAACGTAAGGTACTTTCACAAGGATTATTTGATTCAAGCAAAAAACAACAACAAATCCAACCAGAAACGATCATTCATAATGGATTCAAATTTACTGTTACTGAAACGTTGACGTAGATTTGGATTGCCTCTCGAAGGTCAGAAAATATTAAGACGCCATGTAATGGACGATCATTCGCAAAGATAAACGGATAAATTGGATCCTATACTTTCTGCAAAGGTCACATTATACTATATACATCAAAAGAAAGTCGCCAGCATGGCTTCCTGTTTTTTAATCTGTCCTGCGGCCATTTCTGACCACAAGTTGATTATGCTTTCTCGTCCCATGGCTAACGTCCACCAGAACCCATTCCCGAGTAGAGCTTATGATTTTGTATGTAAAAATAGATTTTTATTTTACATAATAGACCGATTTTCCAAGAAGCTTCAGTTATGCAACCCTGCCACCATCAGAAATGATACCAGTCCTAAAAGTCATCGAATTCCTCCATGAAATAAAATAAAATGACATATATAATTATTTGCCAAATATTGTTGACAAAAAACACACAGATATCCACAATTGGCAGAATGAATAATCGGTAAAAAGGAACCAGCTATATAGCGAGGACTGCTAGACGCTATAATAGTCTGATAGTCGGGGCCAGTCCTATAACAATTATCGAAATAAGAGTTCAAGCATTTTTAAATTTTATTGTATGTCCAATATTTACAATATTTACAGAGTTAGTGATTGTTTCACTTTGTACGTGTAGGGTTTTACACCGAATAATTTAACAGTATCCTCTATGTCATTCTCATTTCTCCTAAGAATCCCCCATCACAGACGTTCCCCTATTAACCTTAAAGGCCCAGTCCCATACTGACGATTTTCACGGCGACTCGCAACGACTCGCAACGATTTACTAGAACGAATCGACTCGATTTAGCCACGATTTAACAACGAATTTGGAAGAATTGTACGGCGACTCGAGACGAATATTCGTTCTTCGTCGTTGTTCGACGAGTCAGTTCGTCCTTCTTTTGTCTTTTACCATTGCGGTAGAAAAATGGTGGCAGAAAAAAAGTTGTGGTTCCATAGTGGCGATTTTTACGGCGACTCGCAACGAATTATCATTCGTGGAGAAAATCGCCTGAGTCGTCGCGAGTCGTTGTAGTTCGTTGCGAGTCGTTGTAATTTGTTCTGCGAACCGTTGCGCATCGCGAAGAATGCCATGAATCGTGTTAGCACAACGAATGTTTTGGGACTGCTCAAAACTATAGCCATGTCGCGACGATTTCCTTTCATTCTTTTTATGGAACAATAGGGCAGTGCACCATATGAACAATCGGACTTGTTTGAGTCAGTTCCATGGGCGTAGATCTGTCATTTATACAATTCAACAGGGGGATGATCTATTCATTCACCCCCTCCCCCTCTCATGATGAATAGGTATTACGTAAGTCTTTACGCCTATGGTCAGTTAAAAAACGGAAAGCGGCGATCTTCACGACGAAGCGATACGAGTCGCAACGAATTGCAACGATGTGGAACGACGTGACACGATTGTGCAACGGTAAATACAATAGTTTTTGGTAAAAATCGTCGTGGCGTGGCGATTGTTTTGAACAGTTGAAGACGCCGATTTGGCTCCGCTTTCACGATTTTCTTCACGATGCGCAACGGTTTTGGGGGAAGAACCGATACGATGTAACACGATGCAACACGACCATGGCGATTTTCCCGACGAATGTCAAATCGTTGCGAATCGCCGTGAAAATCGTCAGTATGGGACTGGGCCTTTAAAGGGACTTAGTATATAACATTGTCAAAGTCCTCAAAATCCAATTGGAATTCTAGCGGTTCCCTCATACCTTGTCTTATTCGTATTAACTATAAAGCAGGTTAAAGCAGGTTTTTCAAATTTCTCTTTCGTTAAAAGAATATTTACGATTGAAGTGTTCAGATGTTAAATTATCCACTGGACCGCGAAAACCGTGTTCAAAGTGAGTGCAATGAGTTATCATTATGCATTTTTGCTCATCACTCGGCCATATAACGTCCATTTAACTTGAAATGTTCACACAACACCCAGTGGACATCGGAAAATAACAATATACACTGTATCAACCACTCATCATTTTTTTGCACATTTCAACAAAGTTACTTTAAAAAGGTTCTTTCATATTTATGTCATCTTCACAGTATCCACGTTTTTAGGGCGAAACAAAAACAAAATTCAAATGGTGCTGTCCTGACTCATAAAGCTTGCGTCACAAATGCAACGGACCCCGGCCGAATTTATAGATCGCCAAAGAGTCGCCGAATTTCAAATCAGCCAGGGAGTCGAGCGTATTTTTCCGCTTGAAATCTACCCCGTCATTATATTGGACGGGGCTCGGGAGAACCATATATGGTCATCAGTGATCAGAAATCAAGCGCCCGTCAGTAAACAAAAGGAGTCGAGCGAAAATCGCTGAATTTGGGAGCAGGTTTCGGTGCCCTGCGAACGTCGGCCGACTCCTAAAAAACGCAGCGGAGCCCGTAGTTATCGAGCAGACACCGGCCGTATTCCTGGCGAAAATGCCCTTTTGAGCTCGCAGAGAAGTCGGGCGGGCTCCGTTTTGGAAATGTGACGGCCCCTTTATGCAGACTTATTACATTTTTATCCCCCTGCACTTCAGTACATAGGCGGAATGTAATATATTCCCGGAAGAATGGCGCGTCGTTGTTTTACCTAGCCATAAATGACCGCCCCTAATCATGGGGTTTCTTTGGTAAATATGAACTTCCACAGTGGAAAGGTCAGTGGAACTAGAGAGGAGCCAGATCACAGTCTCAGTAAAACAACCGTCAAGACAGAGACTTATTTTTGGTATACTGAATGCAGCTGTATATATCATAAGGCCCGGTCACATATCACCGGATAGCGCAGACGAATATCAAATTTGCGAAATTAAATTGTCCGGTCGTGGTGAAAGTCGTCTCGATTTCTTCATGCGCAAAACATTCCGCCGGGTATAGAACAACGTACATCGCCTGACAAGAAACGGACAAGAAATGCATACGAACGGAGACGAATGGAATGAAAATTGTACTCTCCGTCGGGCGTCCGTTTACGCTTTCCGGTGATATGCGACCGGGCCTTTAAAGCCCGGCGCAGACAGAGCCGACTCGACCCGATCCGACTGGTTTTCAGTCAGGCTATAGTCAGTTTCGCTCAGTCGGAGCCGATCCAACATGTTGAATCGGCCTTGAATTACAGTGGCGGATCTACGGGGGGGGGGGGGGGGGGGAGGGGGGGTTAGGGGGTTTAACCCCCCCCCCCCCCCCCCCCCTTTGGGCTGTCAAGTGAACATGTTTCAGTGAAAAAAGTGGGAAAAAAATTACTTACGGGGGTTCAAAATAGCAACAAAAAATCGCCGCTTCGCGGCTCGTGGACGATACTCCGCATCGTCATTGGGTCAACCCCCCCCCCCCCTTAGCAAAAAGCTAGATCCGCCCCTGAATGACCTCCGTCTGGCTCTTGACTGGCACAACCAGAGTTCTGAGGCAAGGTATATACTGAGTTAATCAGGCTGAAAACCAGTCGGTTCGGGTCTAGTCGGCTCTGTCTGCGCCGGGCTTTAGGATTCATCTTAGCATTATAAAAATCAATGGTAATCATCTTGAATTGTGTCCCAGTCACACATTCCCGTAAAGTCCTCTCGTAGGTCTGAGCCAGTATTGGCATTTTGTGTGAAAATAATCAAATAAAACGCGGCTATTCGGTGGCAATCTCGTGGCTAAGCCATGGCAATACGTGGCGATACGTAACAATACGTGCATGGTATCACTGTCTTTTCGTGCCATTTTTGCTCTGTCTTCCCGTAAGTACGAACACGTAGTACTGCCACGTATTGCCACGTAACGCAACTACTTGCCACCGAATAGCCCCGTTCCTTTACATTACAGAACAATGCAACTACGTGGCTCTCATACGGGAAAGCTTTACGGGAATGCGTTACTGGGACATACGGAGTATTATACCATGTGAGAAGAAAGCGGAATGGTCATAAAGGAAAGGCGGTCTGGGGAAGGATGGTGGGGTGAGATTTCAATTACATGACTTACCGGATAAGTATGAACGCTATTATGATCATAAAACTGCAGGTGGAAACTGTGGTATAGTAACACAGTCATCACAGATGAATAATGTGATATCACGTCGTAGATAGGCAAAAAACGATTCCCGGAATTCGTGATTAGCTGCTTTAAAGGGACAGGTCCACTTTTACAAAACGTCTGAACAGCTTTCAGTTGACGGATGGGGATCAATGTAACACGCAAAAAAAATCAGATCGAATAGCCCTGTAATTTGGATTCTACGAATGAAAAACGAATGCGTCCCTCCATTTAAACTATATATCGGTCAATAAAGAAGTTAAACTGATTTAGCATAATATTACAACAATATTGTACTAATTCTCGTAAAGGTATTATGAAGCCGACATTTTGTTAACGTATGTCACGGAAAAAGATCTCAAAAATAAAGAATATATAATTACATGTAGTCAGTTTAAGCGATGTTTGGGTATTTTGCTTGGTAAACGCTCACACATTAGTACTTATGCGCGGGTCACGTAGCTAGCGCGGGTCACGTAGGGGTCATGCATACCGATCTGGCACTCCGTGAAATCTGTGTACGAACTTACTCACCGGCCGAAAATACGTATATACCCATTAAACCGTCGTCCAACAATTTAATCAGTTTTAGGTCTATAACTCCACGAAAAAGAGATTTCAAGCCCTAATTTGTTCAGGCATGCTATTAAATGACATTTCCTTTCATATAAGACAATAACCTCGCAACTTTTGAATTTTGGCTTGCAAAAGAGGATCGATCCCTATCAACAGAGGCTCGTGAGCATGATGATGGTACATGAACATCGCCCCTTTTATGTAGGTTACCCACGCATGGATCACAGCTACACCAATTGCACGCAGTCAGTGTCATCGATGCGTAATTGTAAAAAACAGCAACAGTTAAAATGCACATAATCATCACGCATCGGTTGGCGGCAATTTCAAGCCTTTTCTGCATGGATTTGCAATATTCGTGGCCGATTAACTACTTGCATACCGAAGAAAGCTCAGAGGCTATACATTTAAATACACTGTGTTTACATCAATGGTGTGTTCGAAATCAGTGCCCCCTTGGCACGGTGAATCGAGCCTCTGAACTCATGTTAAAAAAAACGAATAAATTTCCCGCAAGAATAACTGATATGAAATGTGTTATCTAATAAAAACAACATTTACATATACCAATGCGTCAACATGGCGGAGGGCACATTTTCGAAATATAGGTGTACCTTATACGTGTATTTCTGATGGTGCCCGTGGCCCAGTTGCAGAAGGTTGCAATCGATTGTAAAGTTGCAATTAATTGCAAGTCAAAAAATAATAGGCACATTTGAACCAATCAGATGCGCGCATGCAGTCACATGATCTGACTTGCAATCAATTGCTACTTTACAATCGTTTGTAAACTTTTTCTGCAACTGGGCCCATGTAACGCAAAACCGTGTCATACATGTTGATGCACACAATGAATACAACATACACATACGGTAATCATGGAGAGCCCCATAAACTTTCGGCCGTCAAAATCTATATCCTCAATTATTTTGTTGTTAACTTTTGTATCAATCGGCACCTTCATACATACGCATACGCACGTGTGCCACATGACTGCCATCACGTACCACAATAACATCAGCAACTCCGCAAAGTGTTAATTTTCTGCATTCAAACTTGATTTGATTGATCATTTTTTTTCATTCAATAAAAAGCAGTGAAAACAAATATACTATGGGTGATTTCAAGTATGGTGTTTCGGGTTGGTGTTAGTGTTTATTAAACACTAACACCGGCCTTAGGCGCCATATTTGAAATCCCCCAATGTTACTGTATACCATCCTAACGCGAAGTCATCTCAAATATGGTGCCTAAGGCCGGTGTTAGTGTTTAATAAGCACTAACACCAACCCCAAGCACCATACTTGAAATCACCCAATGTACATTAATATATACATTAATTGAAATAATCATGAATCAGAGTAATATCAAATATTGATGTAAATAAAAAGGGTGAACAAGGAAAAGCCTTCTATAGGCTTGCCTTGTCGAAATCGCTATAATTATAAAGGTGCATTATATTTTTGTTTCGTAAAACCGGTCCTCTATATAACAACATGACATTTAAACAGCAATATCACCATCACGCATGACCACCCAAATGTATGAAAGCTTCCCATGGACAAAAAGGCGCCATAAAGTTGAATTGTCTCTCACTGAGAGTACCACATAAAGGGTATCCAAACACACATGGGTGAACAGTTAGGGGAACCTTTTTCTCAGGGGGGTTGAGGTATTTTGCCAGAATTATTCTCCATCTCGTCAATTCACCTGACAGGCCCCCCAAAAAAGAAAAATTGTCCTTGTCCTTTTAAGCCCGAAAATGATATGTTTTTGATGGCTTATAGTCCGAAAATAACATGATTTGGCCCGGATAATTATGAGACCGTTTTGCCGAAAATAAGACTTTGCCAGAATGTAACGTGAGTTTGCCCAAATATGAAAACGATTTTCTCGACTATGATAGGGTTTTGCCCGAATATGGCATGGTTTTGCTCTGCTCGAATATGATATGCTTTTGCCCGAATATGGCCGTTTTAAAAACTACAGGGGGGCTGCAGCCCCCCCCCCCCCCCCCCCCCCCAAGCCCCCGACTCCTACGCCTATGCAAACACATTAAATTCCTACTGTAGTAATAATAATGTAGTAAATGTTGTGTTCATGCAAGTAAGAATGGAGAATACCAGTGGGAATTCAATGTTCCAGGTTCTTGGCGAGCCTGCAGAATTAGACCCTAATCAGGCTTTGTGCGATCTAATATAAAGCTAAAATCTTTACAAATCATACAATGCTAGAAATCATGATCACTATCCGACGTCCTTAGTACAATGTTGGTTTATATAAGAGAGCTCGCTTCTAATAACAATTTATTTGTGAGGTAATGAACAACTAGGTGTAAATTTTGAAAATACACATGACTTTAGAGATGAAATACAGTTTGTTTGATCAAAACCGGTTCAGAAATAGCTGTAATATCCTTGAATATATCTGATTGGAATAAATGCTGGGCTCCACATTAAGAAAATATTATACGAACGTGGCAAATATAATTTTTCATTTAAAGTAATAGAGAAAGCACATGGAGACCGCCATCATGAGATGTAAGCTTGAAATTGACGGCAGCCTCATAGCGGCCTCACGGTTCTATCGTTGTGTCCACCTCAAGCCTCCCTTTTTCAGAATATTGCACCAACAGTAAGGACATTACCCAAGATGTCGATATTCAGGTTATAATGAAAAGTGATATATAAAAGAAGTTGACAAGAAATCAAAAATGTGTCATCTTTTGTTTTCACCTGCGCGCTTTAATGCGCTGTCAATCATGGTCCCCACTAAGGTAACCCCGTCAGCAGTATACGCTCCGCTTCGCCCGGCGGTGGCTCATTCATCCAAATGTCAAATCCTTCATTATTTTAAACGGAACAATCATCAAAAATGCTTTTTTTGACATACAAGTGTAGATGCAGGGGAAGTTGTTTGACATTCAAAGGGCGGCAAGTCCATTTTCAATCAGTTTTGATTATGTTTGAGATAAGAATTGCATTTCCTCGTCTTGCCTTTTATTTAAGTTTGAACAGAAATAAAGCATAATGTCCAATGTTCTTTTCTTATACTTTATTTATTTATTTATTTATTTATTTATTTTTATTTTTTTTGGGGGGGGGGGGGGGCGGCTTTCAAAAGGATACAAAATAGAATATGCTCTTTATTTGCAATCGTATACTAATGGTAATTTAAAAACACAATTTAAGAGCATGGTCTGTTAAAGTGATCCAAGTAAAGTGTATAACTCCATGAACATTACTTGGAGCTTCTTCGTTTCTCTACTGCCGTGTTGTTTAGGTTATGGTAAGAGAAGAATAAAATAGGGTTATATTTTTTCAAATGTCCCTTTAGTATGAAGATAATTATCATTGAAAAGCATCATCTCAAATCCGTTGCCCAACGGTTTTGGTAAAAAGTACAATTGCCGTAGCTGAACACGCCCGGCCGGCGCGCCACGCGATCACGGACCCTGGCCGGCGGAGTGGCCGAAACCTTCCCGATAGACAGGGCAGCGCAACGAGTCGATGTACCCGACTGTTGAGCCGAGCGCGCGCACATTCTGTATACCGTCTGTATACACGGGTGCGGATATCGTCAAACGGACGATTATTACTGCGACAAATCTACGGCAGGCCCTCAGTATTCGGTGATAAAATATGAACTCAATATTCGTTGTTTTCACTAGATAAACAGTGGTCGTTTTCTTTCAAACTTTCACAAATCTTTCAATTATATTTTACAATGATATTGATATAGGATTGAAGTCTCAAATGTCATTTTGTGCAATATCTCACACTTTACAGGGATCACTTTAAGCTGTTTCCATCCCAGGCATGATATCCTTGTCAATAAGGTACAGCTTGAACCCACTCAATAATCATTTTTGTGCACTATCTCAGCTCACCGGGGAGCATACCGGCCAGGGGAGCTGATGTACAAGAATAGCGCTTTAGGCTAATTAACACCCGATCAAGCACCCAAATCCGCGTCGTGCATACCGCCAATAACTCAGCTCTATACATACAGGGAAATGGATTTACCGCCTTTTGTCATACAATTACCATCATTAAACAGCATTCACATCATCATGGGTGCACATAACCATGTTAACATCATGTGACCGGCTATAGCAAAAGCCTGCACTTGTCGGTAAAAATCCAAATGTAGATTTTCATACCTTTAGAGAGGCCTCGTCACAAACTTTCTTTTGATGCTATATTCTAACAAATTGGTCAATAATTGGCGAAGATTATGATTGTTCCAATTTTACAATCATAAGTCTTTTACACACATCATGTGATCTTAAAATGCCCATTTCTTCAAAACATGAATTACCAACAAGTGCAGGGTTTTGCTATAGCCGGTCACATATTGTGTGTATCCTTACTACTTTATTCCCATATTTCCTTCACTGATTTGAAACGTTATATTAGGTTCGTGTTGTGAAAAGTAGCAATTAGGCCCATATACATACATATTAAAGGGGTAGTTCAGTTTTGGTATAGAGGGCACTGCACGAAATAATTTTGTGTGAGATAATGAAAAACTGAGTGTAAAATTTGAAAGAGCATACAATTTTAATGACAGAATAAACATATCAATAAATATATCCGATCGAAATAAATCTGGGTCCCAGATTTATTCGATGATTTTTGTTAAAATTTAAAAAATGCTTACACTTTTTCAACAATTTTCAAAAGAGGTTTTTAAATAGTTGTTGATGATCTCTCTATTTAATCATTATTTCAACAAAACATCTCACGCAGAATTTGTATGAAAAATGGTTGAAACCAATGCCTTTTTAGAGAGCGCCCTCTTGTGTTTTAATGGCGCCTTTTGAATGATAACAGGCTTTTTACTTATCGGTTGTAATTTTCTTTACCTTTCGAGCACGGTGGAGTTATAACTATTAGTTTGTAATGTTATTGTGCAGGTTTTGGTTACTAAAGCTCAGCCTTACCAAAACTGTACTACCCCTTTAACACTTTATAGTCTCTATAGATATACTTTATTTGTGATAGCTCCATTAGCTTTTGACTGCTTGACGAGGACGGGATTACTTAAATTAAAGGGTTGTCCATATGACAGGCAATAAATTAAGTCATATGCTTCCATGTGTATAGTTTGGTCAATTTAACCAAACTTAATTTCAAATGGCGATAAATGATATGTTTAAAATCAGCGATAAATGAGAGGTTTAAAATCAACGATAAATGATAGGTTTAAAATCGAAGAAAATTGTCGCGCTGTAGCGATAACACAGTACACGATCTTTATGCATGCTTAGTGACTACAGTTGTTAAATGTCCTCGGAACCAAGAAAGTATAATTCCATTAATTTATTAAAATTATATGATCAAGTGAATGCAATGGGAGAATAATTACAATTCAAGTAAGTTATCGAGCCGTTCTTTTAATCGCATGAACGAGAAATAATGCAGCGCAGCACGCTGCACCAAAAACGTAATAAACACATTAACAAGATAAGGGTGATTGGTGATTTCCCCTCTCTTCTTGCGCACCTTTTTTAGCCATACAATATAATTATTTGTAGTCATTTTCATGACAAATTTGATTTAAACTCTCACATTCACATATAATTACTCTGCCATATTGTCGGAGATAAAAGCAAATACATTACTAACAGTTCTTTAATAGCTTGAGGTTTTTTTTCTCAAAAACTTTTCTCTAGCTTGATATTGTATTTTGACTGGGACCGCTGAATGAATTAAAAGTAAAAATTCATTGTTAGCCGACATTGGTTAAATTCACCTTTTCAGAAACTAAGATCATGCAGAATAGGAATATATTACTCTCCAGGCATTCTCATCAAATGTGGTTTTACCAGACTACTGTCACAGTGACCAACACGTTTCTCATTAATGTGAGTGATATATCCGAAGGCTATGCACAGTCTACAAGAGTGTAATTTGTTTCACATTAATTGATGTATAGGCGTCTAATTGAGGTGCCTCAAGTGCGGTTTTCATCATTGTATGGTTACGGGAGGTGATCAAACTTAAAGGGGACCACCGCGCAAAGGAAAACACAGTCGTATATGTTTCGGTATCAGTGATTGATATCAAATAGATGTACAACACTTTGCAATGGGTTGTGTAAGTCATAAACAATACAATTAATCACCAACACTTACGGAACCATAATTGCCTCATGGTTCCGTATGCGCCAATTGTCTGCAAGTGCGCCAACTCTATACACGCGAACGTTCGGAGACTATAGAGCCACGAATACACGTACGTCCTATAATATCCGTAGTCTTCGTATGCAGACCCATGTTTACTTACGCTAGTATGGTGATTTTTTTTTCATCTGGAAGCCAATTTTTCTGGACTTGTAGGTGGAATGGACTACCAAAACAATTATCTTTCATTTATAAGAATATTATTTTTGGGTGGTCGTTCCCTTTAAAGAAAATTGCCAACGGAAAACAGTAATTAAAATGTTTACATGTTAAACATGTAAGATACGGGGGGGGGGGGGGGGGGCAGAATTTCATATGGTGGTTGTAATTGCTTGTTCTTCCTGGTTTATATTTCTACTTTCATATTGAAATATACAGTCGTATGTTTGTGGCTATTTCATTCATTTAAATTTTCTCTTAATGATGCATTACAACGTTATATATCCGTTGATATTTAGAAATACTACGCCGCCTGTTTTCTTTCTTGTATTTATTTAGTATAATCTTAAAGAATTTTAACAAGTTAATTACTACAGTCAAACCTGCTAATGCGCCCACCTGTCTATAGCGACCACCTGCTCATAACGACCGCTCTCTGCCCCCCCCCCCCCCCCCTGAAAAATCATGTTTTAAGCGACCTGCGTAATGCGACCACCTGCCTAACGCGACCAACGACCACCCTATTTGGGTCCCGACGCACATATAAACCTGTGTATAGCGACCATAAAATTAGCGCTTGAGCGACCAAGGCACCAACTCGGTCGCCTCTGGTTGCTCAAAGCTCCAATTCTGAGCATGTCAATGCATAAAACAAACATTTAAAATGACAATGAACTTCAGACAGACCAACGCCAAGTGCTTCGGACTCATAAACAAAGAGTATTCGTGCCTATTACTACCTGATGCTGATACAAAAATGCGTCGAACAAAGGCACTTCACGCAACATCACAACATAAGTTGACATCTAACAAATTGTTTAATCGCCGAGGCGGTGTGTTTCTCACTCTTTGCAATGATAATCCATGCGCTTGTTACGACCAAACAATGCATCTTGACTTTATAATTCTGTTTGATCTGCAGCGCTCACTAGCCGCCGCACCGCGCTGCGCCAGTAGCTAATTCTCTTATATGATGAGTAATAAAATGACACATTTTGAAATTTTAATTTCACTTAAAAAGATTATTATCATTTAAATTATAATGCCAATATATAATTTCATTTTTGTTGTTGTTATGCATGCATGCATCAATTACTAAATGAAACTATGGACACATGCGTGTATACAGATGCCAATTAATTAATTGGCATCTCTATACACGCATGTGTCCATAGTTTCATTTAGTCTATATGTGCATAAAGGCACAATTCATGTGCATAATTATAGGCACAATATGCGACCAGAAATTCAAAATGGCCGCCAACCTGTCTTATGCGACCACCTGTCTATAGCGACCACTTTTCGCCGGTTCCGTGAGCGGTCGCTATATACAGGTTTTACTGTATCAGGAAAGTAAGAGGCATCATCAAGTTAGTAAAATGTTAACGACCGAATTGCTTTCTCAAAGAAATATTCCGAGTATATTACACCCTTGTTTTTTAGATTGAATGGAAGATACGAAATTTTTAAAAAGCTTTATTTAGAGCTATTAAGTTATCTATACTAAGAATCGCTAAACAGCGCATAAACGTAATGAACAGCAAAATGTAGATCGTTCAGATGTCCAGGCTGTCGATAACTTAATATCTTTTTTACCTCTTTGATAAAGTTTGTTTTTCTTTACGACAGGATATTTTGACAAGTCTCAGTCATGCTAAAGCAACACATTTGCATTTCTCTCAATTCCTCCCTTTCTCGCCCACACAATATTTATCTACATTTCATTTTGTATAACGTCGCGTTTCCTTCATAGAGATGCATTAATAATACTGCACTTTCTGTTCATGAGCTGTGGTTATTTAACCGATACATTTTGCTTCTTTAGCGAAACATCGGCCCAATTTCTTTGGTAGACGAAATGGAAATTTGGCCTAGTTGTCATGAAGGTTCAAGTATACAATATGTAATATGCATGAACATCAAATGCATGGTTGGTTACAATAACATGAATAAACAAAACAAAACTGGGGGAATCATAAAAAAAGCACATGTAGGCTTGTAGAAATGATCCCTTGATTGCAATTGAAAAATAGCCTATACTGTAGCATATTCATAATAGAAAAAATGTATTCATAACAAAACACTAACCCCAAACTAAAACTCAAACACTTACCCTTAACCTTAACCTTACATAACGCTAATCCTAAACCTAATTCTCATCTTCAACCTATCCCTGATCCTGACTTTAATTAAACCGATACTAAAGTGGCTATTAATATTAAACTTCGGTGCAATTGGGAACGGAGCAAATGTCACGTAACCGCCCCATCTACCCACCCCCCCCCCCCCCCCCCCCACAGCTTCGCCACTGAATCCATTAGTGTCGGCCTCTCCTCGCTGTATATTCTCCATATGACACTCACCACACACCCTCTAGGTAGGGCGCACTAATTCTAGAAAAAACACACGTACATGAAGGCATGTTTTGTTTTGTTTTGTGTTGTTTTTTTGGAGGGGGGGGGGGGGGGGGTGAATAGCTTCATAGTCATACATTCGGAAAATGTATGTTTGAATTACAACTAAAGGCATGTAGGTACACGCACGTAGACTGTGTAGTTTTTGCGTTTGTATGAATGTATGTGCGTATGCGTGCGTGTGTGTTTGTGTGTTTGTTTGTGTGTGCATATGTGAGTGTGTGTATGTATGCGTGTATTTTTATGTGTGTATCTGTGTGCGCGTGGGTGTGCGTATACGTGTGCGTGTGCATATATTTATATATATGTGTGTGTGTGTGTGTGTGTGTGTGTGTGTGTCTGTGTGTGTTTGTGTGTGTGTGTGTGTGTGTGTGCGTGTGTGTGTGTGTGTGTTTGTCTGTATGTGTGTTTTGACAGCGCTTGCGAGAGTGGTCTCCTTCGATTGTTTATTTTCCTTTACTCCTCTTTAGCTCGCCTTTAATGTCACCGTCGTTAAACCCAATCTGAAGACAACACATAACCCGTGCTAGACTCATCAACTCATCAAATTTTCGTTAAATCACGTCGTGAAGTAGGCTAATGCGCAATTACCCGATGACTCTCAACGAATACCAAAAAAAACCTGTCGTCTTGGTCATTGAAGCGATCATAATAAAGCGTCGTGATCGTGTCACGCATGACGACGCCTCTTTCAAACTGCATTCTGCTCCCTTTACGTTCCGCTTCATCCCCCCCTCTCGACCGTTTAAAGAGACATTCAGGCTTTTGCATGCTTTAATTACCTCCGCCAAGGAGATTATGTTTACGGTCCCGTTTGTTTGTTTGTTTGTTCGTCACCAGTCTCATGCGCACAATTTCACAGATATCTCAACCAATTTTTCGTAGAAGCTTCGTGTTCATCTAGAATAGAACCCATTACATTTTCAAGGTCAAAAGTCAAAGGGCAAGGTCAAGGTCAGGCAAACATCAAAATTAGAGTGATGGCGGAGGTATGCACTCCCTGAGTGCACTGCGTCTAGTTAAACATGGGAAAGACTTAAAGGGTGACTAAATTACAAATGCATGTTGACTTTTGTTGATCTGTAATAATGAATACATCACATATCTTTTGACTTTTTGATGTACATTTTTGTTATATTTGTTATATTATTTTTTCTATTACTTTTATTCTACCTGCTAAGCTCCACACCTAAAAAAAAACCTCTAGAAGCAAATGACTTTTGTGACATCATCATGCCAGTCAACCATCAGTCAGCTAGATAAACATGAACAAAAGACAGTGGTATGTCCTCACCCACTGAGTACCTTATTGCATTAGCATTGCATGTTTTCATTGAAACCCTTCTTTTCATGGTGAGTGGGCATTGTATGAAAACATGCAATGCTATTGTGAACATGTGGTCAGTTGATGGGAAGGGACATACCAATGTCTTTTGTTCATCTAGCTGACTGATGAATGACTGGCATATGATGTCACAGAAGTCATTTGCTTTTGGAGGGTTTTGTAGGGGTGGAGCTTAACAGGTAGAACAAAAGTAATAGAAAAAATAATATAAAATATATGACATAAATGTACATCAAAAAGTCAAAAGATACGTAATGTATACATTATTACAGATCAACAAAAGTCAACATGAATTTGTAATTTAGTCACCCATTAAAGTAAAACGTAGTCATAACTGAGTCATAATTCGTATAGTTATAACTACATAAACTAAATCATTAGTATAGCGATGGCTAATTTGCTCATTAGTAAACACACACACACACAATAATTTACTATAATACTCGGATTGGAGCAATCCCTTCAAGTGGAATTCTCGGTTACCCACTTTTACCTACTAGCTATAGGTAAGAGTTTAAAATGAGTTAAATAAAAACACTTTGAAATTCCAATTAAATCGCATATTCTCCGGTGCAGTGGGATGTGGATATGACACGTAGGATTCGTTTTGTCATTCTGAGCTGTCTAGCTATATATGAAAATATCAACACGATAAATGGAGACAACAGAACTGTGGGATTCCCTTTAAATTACATTCTTCTCGCTTCATCGGGGTGGACTTGTCACGACTAAATATAGGCAGTGGTTTATCATTGCCATTACTGTTTTGTATATGTTGTATTTATAAGCTTATTAAGGGAAAATTTAGGGTACTTGAGGGTGCACTGATGAATGTCACTAAATTAATGAACTCATTAGTTGCTTATTGTGTATTTCGCACCTGTATTGGAGCCAAGTAGTGTATGCATGTGTCAATAAACATTATAAAGTTGCTTGTCCATGGCTAGTCATTAACCCGGGTTGCTCAGGGGTGTAGCGTGCCCCCCCCCCCACCCCCACCACTAAAGAAAGAATACAACAAGATGAAGAAATAAAAGTAGAAAATAACAAAATATATAAATAATTTAGTTAATGCCATAAGCTTATTATCACAGTAACAACATAAATATTTGTTTAATGAATGTTGATCGTTATCAAGTTCGTTACCAATTGAGATGAAATAAACAAAAAAAGGTAACTTCCCCCCTAAGCAAAATAGCGTAACTTTTTAACAAATAGGGTTTGAGCAACATAACTTAGCAGGAATTTTTCTAAAATTGTTGGCTAACGTCTCTGTGAAAATGAATTTGATCCGCCATGCCATGCATGAGTGAGCACACATTAAAGGAAAAATGTCACTTTTCAAAAGTCACAAGAGTCAAAAAATGAAAATTCTGCCTTTGATGTGTGGTCACTCATCCATGACTCGACGGACCAATTTCATTTTCACACATAAGTTAGTCAATAAATGTAGGAACAATCCTGCTTTGGAAAAGTGACATTTTCCGTTTAATGTGTGCTCACTCATGCATGGCCTGGCGGATCAAATTCATTTTCACAGAGACGTTAGCCAATAATTTTAGAAACATTCCTGCCAAGTTATGTTGCTCAAACCCTATTTGTTAAAAAGTTACGCCATTTTGCTTAGGGGGAAGTTACTTTTTTTGTTGTGTTTATGTTTAATATCATAACTCTTTGCAATGTCAACACGCCGCGGCGTGTTGACATGTCCTAGTGCAAAAGGAGTGTGCTGTGTCCATTATCTCAGCCCCCTCGCCAGGTAATGTCGGTAGCATTCCTTAAATGCAATTCATGGGAAATATTAATATCATTCAATGGAAAGTTTTCATATCCGTAAACTTAAAGAGAATTGATGTACATGAGTCAGTTATCGGTTTTGGAATCGAACCTGTAACCTTCGCAACAACTGGGGTAATCAAGATCCGTAGGCGTTGATCTGTAATTGATACCTATTCATCAGGGGGAATGATATATTCATTCATCCCCCCCTGATGAATAGGTATTACGTAAGGATCGACGCCCATGTGAAGATCCTTATTTTAATGAAAATATATCACGACAGGTTTTCCTTCTCCAATACTGATGTATATCTTAATTCACGCCATTTGCTCTTCCAAGTTATCTGTTGGTTAAAGGGATAGTTGAGTTTTGGTATAGAGGGCGCTACACAAAATAATTCTTTTGTGATGTAATGAAAATCTGAGTGTCAAATTCGAAAAGCATACAATTTTAATGACAGAATAAACTTTATTTGATCAAAATCGGTTCAGAAATGGCTGAAATATCCATAAACATAAGCATTTGTAATAATTCTGGAGCCCCACAATTATTAGATAATTTTGAACCAGCCGTTAAGAAAATTTAAAAAATACTTCCTCTTTTCAACAAATTACAAAAGAGGTTTTTAAATAGTTGTTGATTATCTCTCTATCTAATCACTATTTCAACAAAACATCACATGCACAATATTTTATTTTAAATGGTTGAAACCGACGAGTGTTTTGAGAGCGCCCTTTTGAGTTTTAACAGCTCTTTTTGAATGATAACAGGTTTTTTACTTAGTCATTTGTAACTTTGTATTCCTTTCGAGCATGGTGGAGTTATAACTATTAGTTTGTAATGTGTAATGGTGCAGGTTTTGGTAACTAAAATTCAGTTTGACCAAAACTGTACTCTCTTTACCAAAACTCAACTATCCCTTTAACATCGGTGGGTAATGGTTATGGTGTTGGTGTTAAGCGCGGGGAGGGGGGGGGGGGGGGGGGGGGGAGGATTCTCGGTTTGCTTCAGTGCACCGGTTAAATTAGATCTCCATGCTTAAAGGGATCTAGTAACTGTGTTGGCATGTGCAAAAAGTGAGGAATGGTTAATACAATTTGCATTTTTGTGATTTTATATTATGGTCACTATTAAAGTAATATGTGAAAAAATTCACGTTAAATGGATGTTATATGGCCGAGTAATGAGCGAAATGCAAAGTGATTTTCGCTTACTCGTTGATCTGACTTTTGTACACGGTTATGACTATCAAGTGGATAGTTCAAAATCCGAACAACGCAATCGTAAATATCTCTTTACTAAAAGGGAATTTCGAGAAAAAAGAAACCCGTTCCATGATTCTATTTGAAATACGAATACAACAACGAATGAGAGAACCACTTTAGTTCTAGGTAAGTTTTGTGGATTTGGACAATGCTAATACTAGATGCCTTTAATATGCCCCATATGAATTAAATATAGACATAATAATTATGCGTTCATCATGATCGCTTTTTAAGGCAGCAATTGACCTCGGGATGGTAATGCATGTTATTGGTCCGAGAGATCATTGGCCCTTTTGACGAATTAGGTCTCATTTCTGAATGTTAGATACGAGTAGTGAAATAATTCAGCGCATACTTGTAAGACGAGCTGCAGCTTTGCGGCTGCCGCTGCTCGTGTGATAGTCTTGCTTGCCAGTCGTTCCAGCTGTTTAGACACAAGGCCTTGTCCGAAGGCTAGATGTTCATGAGAACATTTTACTGTCAATTCACTGGGACAAATCCAGATAAAATTGACAAAAATAAATGATTCCCAACTCCCCCCCCCCCCCCCCCCTTCAAAAAGCTATTGGGGCGCCTGTAATAAATATGGAAAGAACGACAAGAATCTGTGAACATTATTATAACATGTAGTTGATGTTTGTAATACATATTCGACCACTAATAAACTAAAGCACACCCCCCCCCCCCCCCCCCCCTTCGTTTCGCTATTCGTGTTCTCCTTTTTCAGGAACTCTACGCAATCGTTGTGTTGATCTATAAGCGCGGGACAATACATTTCTTGTCGAGGACAAAGTGTGCATAACACGTTCACATCTTCACCAGATAGCGCTGATACTAATCCTTTCACTTATTTTGTTGGTATTGTTCTTGTTCTTCTTGTTCTTGTTCTTGTTCTTCTTGTTCTTCTTGTTCTTCTTCTTGTTCTTCTTGTTCTTGTTCTTGTTCTTCTCTTTCTTTTTCTTCTTCTTCTTCTCCTTCATCGACCTCCTTTTTTCACAATTATTTGTTTCTCATTATTATTATTATTATTCCTCTTCTTCTTCTTCTTCTTCTTCTTCTTCTTCTTCTTCTTCTTCTTCTTCTTCTTCTACTTCTTCTTCTTCTCTTCTTCTTCTTCTTCTTCTTCTTCTTCTTCTTCTTCTTCTTCTTCTTCTTCTTCTTCTTCTTCTTCTTCTTCTTCTTCTTCTTCTTCTTCTTCTTCTTCTTCTTCTTCTCCTTCTTTTTCTTCTTCTTCTTCTCCTTCATCAACCTCCCTTTTTTCACAATTATTTGTTTCTCATTCTTCTTCTTCTTCTTCTTCTTCTTCTTCTTCTTCTTCTTCTTCTTCTTCTTCTTCTTCTTCTTCTTCTTCTTCTTCTTCTTCACCAACCTCCCTTTATCACAATGAGAGCATGTGCGCCAACATTATTTCAAGGACCTCTACGGCTTTTTTCAAATATTTTCTTTTTATAAAGGACTGAAAGATAAGGTTAGTCATAAATTTGTTCTAATATTATTAGGAAAATGAATTCATTTGATCGAGAAATTAAATAATGTTTTTCAAGTTTCTTCATGTATTCGATATTAAATGTGCAATGGCATGAAAACGGTCGATTATATGTTTTCATGAATGAAAGGTCTCGTTGCATTTAGCGATGGACGTTTTAATTCCTTACTCTCAAGGTCCTCCGATTGTTTTTTGAGGATTCGGAGGTTGGAGAGGTTCCGTGGCCGAGCGCGTTTTTATCGATCACATCTAATCTGAAAGATCTGCAAGGTCTTTGTTGACAGCAATGAAACATTTCCTAAAAGGGGTGCGGGGGTATCTCAAGACAAGCGAGACAAACTAAGGGAACAAGTATTTCGCCGTAAGTGCACACAAACAAAATGTCTGGTCAGGACCACAATTTCTAACGGGACTGCCCCATTTCCGGCTCCTATTTGATCCTAGCCTACCACAAGAAAGTGGAATGTCTCTTCTTTTCCCATTATAGTGGCGAAGAAATGAAAACCGCAGATGGGGGGGGGGGGGGGGCAAAGGGGGGGGGGCCCTGGGGGGCCCTGGGGGGGGGGGGGGGGGTGGGTACAATGTTTTCTTTTTTTATGAGGTGAATAACATGAGTTAAAAATCAGCATGCTGTAACGTATGTTTCTAGCAATTTTTGGACCCCCCAAAAAGTGCTGGATGCATTGAATGGAGGCAGAATTACAAAAAAGATGATGAATGCATATGGAATGGATACCGAAATCCACTCAGGTATGCATGAGAATAGGGGGTCGTCATGTCCCCTCTTTATGTCCCAACTACCCCCTTAATTCAACATACGCATGTTCTTATTTTTTATTTCCGTTAGCAATGGTTAGTATGTTACTCCTTTTGGGCAGCCATTTATACCCTTGTAGCTGCACGTTTGTATCTCATTTCACTTTCTGTTATGTCAGGTTTAGGGGGTCAGACCTCCAGTGCAATTTTCAAATGGGTTGCGCGATTAACGTTGCTGATAACGACATATTACAACGAGTCTCAGTTAAAGCGACGTATGATAATAACTTTTGTTTGTGATGGTAGTATTTTCTCCCTTGGGCCACTTTTTACTTCTAAAACATTGACCCCGTTTCCTCAAATCGCCTCAAATTGACATTGCAGCAGTATTAAAGGACAACATTTGTTTTTATGTTTCATGAACTGAAAAATACAAGCGCCCTCTTCATAAACGGTAGAACAGTCTCTTGAAGAATATCATGTGCTATGTTTGAAATCTCAAAAGCACATGTTGCAATAAGTACCTTTATTTGACGTTGTACAGCGGAAAAGTTTGAAAAGTGAATTTGTGATATGACTGTGTGTTTGTTTGTTTGTTTTTGTTGTTTGTGTGTGTGTGTGTGTGTGTGTGTGTGTGTGTGTGTGTGTGTGTGTGTGTATTTGTTTGTTTGGGTGTGTTTAGCATGTATGTGTGTTTGTATGTTTGTTTTAATTGTAATTATCAAACAATTGTCAAAATTTGATTTGGTTTGATTTGGTTCATTTTATTTTCAACATAATCACATACCTTACAAAATTATTATACAAATAATACAGAAAGAATACGTTAATTGAATACTGTAAATAAACATGTATAACTTATAGATTGATTTACATAATAATACAGTTTATAATATTGATGGATATAACAAGCATCTTTCAAAACAGTTAAATCGAAAATTCGAATATTAACATAGGAGATTATGTACGGGACCACCATAATAAGCGGGGCTTGAGGAAATGATGGTCCCTGGAAGAAAAAAAATATATAATAATACGTTGCAAACTATACAAAAAAAAGAATGGAGAATGGAATGAGATGTTGGGTGCGGATGGATATGCAAATGAACGTGATGTGCGTAGATGGATGGAATGTATGAAGATGCAGCTTAATTGGGTAGCAACAAATTAACAGATATGTAATTTCATATACGTATTATATCATAAAAAGTATAAAATCAATTATATTACGACCAGTATCAATGAGAACATTGTTGAGGTACAATCAAAGTTAGGATGAATTATACAATTGAACTAATTTAAATAAAAACATGAACATGTATAAAATGTAAGGTAATTGTGGTTAACAAATATCACATTGCTAATTGTTTCTACAGATGCATTCAAAATCAATAAATGCATTAAATATAAAGCAAAATATATATTATTTTTCTGATTTATGGTAAACGGCATATTAAATAAAATACAACAGTTAAAGTGATAACGCACCTTCGTTTACCAACGTCAATAATATACACTTCTTAAAATCAATAAAATGAGTAAAATTATAAGTGCATATTTTAGTACACAAAATAGTATTTATGTTTTGTATACAGAATCAATCTAAAGGATGCTATTATCAAAATTGCCCTATTGTCATCAATTCACGTGTTTTCAGCTCTGACAATGTTTACCGCAGACATAAGCTTTAAAAGTGAGATATCGTGGGTTACATTCGCCCAATGAATCCAGACGATGAGGAATAATATGATAGGAGGTTTATAGTCCCATATATCAATAATCGCGTCATGTTCCCCCATGGGCACACAAACACTCTCTCTCTCTCTCCCACATTTGTATTAGCCTCGATATGTATTTTCTTTTTTTCCCAGAGAAAATAATCCGACCCCCACCAAAATGGGTTACCCCGTGAAATCGATATGAAACGACAAGGAGAAGATAAATTCCCCGGGAGAATATTCGATTACGAAGGAGGTCAAGTATGAAACGGGAATTTTCCTTGAAACGACTCTGCCTCGCATTGTTTTGTTTTGTTTTTATATATTTTCGATTGGATGGTATTCATGGTATTGTTTTGATATCGAGTGTTGGGAGCCACAAGGGGCACGGAAGGATTATTTGTTAGAATTCTGGAAGCCATCGAATTGATATGGACCCTGAAGATTTGTTAAACATTATAATGCTGTAAGTTATTTATACCCTTCACCCGTTAAGTTCTGCAAAATATCAGTCATTTAAGACATTTTTTCTAATCAAACTATAAGTATACAGCTTTATGTTAATAAACGGCGGGCGCAGCTGGAAGTCATTACTATACTTGTCTTTCTGCATCTGTCTCTCACTTCCTTTCTCTCCCCGTCTCCCTCCAATGCAACGTCTATGAAAACGATCTTCTTACCATTACCCCTCCTCTGCTATCATGGCTATGGGCGCTCTCACTTCCCCACTCTGCGACCCCTTATCTGATCCCCTAATCGAGTCACCAGTTATTCTCTCTCTAATCCCCAAGCCATACCCCTCCTCTACCAACCCCTCTTCGATCCCATATCTTCCCCCGTTCATTGCCTCCCCTTACGATCCCCCATCTCTGATCCCATAGCTGACCCCCTAGACACTACTAATCACCTACCCATATCCTCCCTCGTGCATTGCCTCTCCTCTATACGATCACAATCTCTGATCCCCTATCCGACCCCCTAGCTACTACTAATCACCTACCCATATCTTCCCCCGTTCATTGCCTCCCATCTATGACCCCCATCCCTGATCCCCTAGCCGATCCCCTAGCCACTAACAGTACCAATCACCTACCCATATCCTCCCTCGTTCATTTCCTCCCATCTATGACCCCCATCTATGACCCCCATCCCTGATCCCCTAGCCGATCCCCTAGCCACTAACAGTACCAATCACCTACCCATATCCTCCCTCGTTCATTTCCTCCCATCTATGACCCCAATCCCTGACCCCCTAGCCGATCCCCTAGCCGATCCCCTAGCCACTTCTAATCACCTACCCATATCCTCCCTCGTTCATTGCCTCCCATCTATGACCCAATCCCTGATCCCCTAGCCGATCCCCTATCCGACCCCCTAGCTACTACTAATCACCTACCCATATCCTCCCTCGTTCATTGCCTCCCATCTATGACCCAATCCCTGATCCCCTAGCCGATCCCCTATCCGACCCCCAAGCCACTACCAATCACCTACCCATATCCTCCCTCATCATTTCCTCCCATCTATGACCCCCATATCTGATCCCCTAGCCGACCCCCTAGCCACTACTAATCACCTACCCATGTCATCCCTTGTTCAGTGCCTCCCTTCCGATCCCCATCTATGATCCCATAGCTGATTACATAGCCTCTCTCTCTCTCTCTCCAATTATCTAGTCACATCCCTCCTCCTCTATTGCCCCCCCCCCCAGATTTATGGCTCCTTCTCCGATCTCCTATAGCCGACCCCCAGCTCACCATGCTCACTTTATCTGTAATCCTCTAGACATATCCCTCCTCACTCGTTGCCTCCCCCTCTCCCGCACGCACACCCTCTCCTACATGATCTCGTTTTCTCTAGTCTGCTCCCCCTCTCTCGTCTTCAATTGCCGTTTATTTTTCTTGTTCTCCTTTCCGTTCTTCCTATACCTACCTCTACCGTATATGTTTTGAGATATTGCTTTCATCTCCCATCTATGTTCCTTTTCTTTCTCCTTCAACCTCTCTTTTAATTTCCTCTTATATATGTTCCTTTTCTTTATCCCCTCCCCTTTCTTTTCCCTTTTTATTTATTTTATTTTCCATTTACCACCCTCTCTTCTCTCTCCCTCCCTCTCGCCCTCTCGTTATCGGTCCTGTTCGCTGCCCTGAACTTTGCCGACGTGACGTCACCGAGCTGTTGGATGTCTTTGGAGTAGCAGTCAAAACACATACAAATACGAGTACATTTTTAGAAAGGCGAGGGAGTTGGATTATACGAGGAGAAACATAATGAAGGAGGCAAGAAAAATCCATCATTCTGACATCAAGACAGGTGGGTAAAGCTGAATGATAATAAGTGATAAATAATGGTTAATAAAGAAAAATGAAGAGAGAGAGATGGGGAAGAAAAGGGCAATTATGAATGATATCCACTTCCTGATATAAACTGATGTTTCCAAAGAGGCGAAGAGTGCCGACCGAAAATGCGCGATGATTCAATTTACCTCGGAGTGTGTATATAGTTTAATGAATTTGATTTTATAAATGCGCGATAATTCATCATCTCACGATATGAACGGTATTTAACAGACATGAGGAAGGAAAAAAAGGCATCGTAACATTAAAATACTATAAAGTACAAACACTTTTCTCGTCAGTTCTAAGGTATTCGCTCACTCCCTGATGGATTTTCAGGACGTTTTTCAAGAAGAGACACCCCCTCAACCCCGAATATAGTGCAACATTCAGGTCCTATACATTGATCATTTAACTTGTCCTAATGTCACGCACGGTTCACTCTTTTGTACTATGTGCTACAATGTTATATCTAACATTCATTTTGAAGAGTAAAGTTTAATTAGTTAGTCTGTACCTACTTTGTATGACCATATATGCTCAGTTTTAAACGGCGGGGCCGGGTGGATGGCTACCCCCTCCCCACGCCCCCCCCCCCCCCCCCCGTAAATACGTATTACTTTTTTGTAATGCAGCAGTATCAATCTCAAATATCTCAAATATAAGATTGTCTAGATATTGTGTTTTGCAAATAGGATATTTTTTATCTGTATATAGGTAAATGTTTCCCCTCCCCCATAAGACCCCCCCCCCTTCCCAAATAATTGGGTCGACGCTTTTTACACCACTCTATGGCGATAAAGGTGTCAAATTCTTCAGATGTCGGCCACTCAACACGATGTGACAGAATGATAGACCCGTACAGCACTGGATGGGGTGATGAGGGGATGTAAAGAGACACATTCGGACATGCCCTCGTCATTATCCACCTTACACTGGATTCGCAGGAACTCGTAAGGGCGTCATATTATTCATTCATTCATTTAAGATGTGTCGAATTCCTGAGATGTCGGCGACTTTACCCACGTTGTGACGGATATAGACCCTCACGGTGAGGTGATTATACATGATTACATTGGGGGCACGTTCGTGTCGTTGTCATAACCCTCCGTAAACCGCGGTCGCAGGACATCGTAAGGGGGTCATATCAGTCACTGAGACAAGATGTGTGTCACTCTTGAGACGTCGGCTACTCACCCCGTTGAGACAGATTAAGACCTGCACGAAATTGACCATGTGTTAAGGAGATTACAATGGGGCACATCGCGGTCGCAGACAAACCGTGAGAGTGTCTTATCAGTCACTCAGACAAGAATTGTGTCGAATTCCTGAGATGACGGTTACTCCACACGTTGTGACAGATATAAACAAACCCGCGCGACATTATAGATGAGGTGATTAGGAGATCACAATTTGGGCATCACATACTTGCCCTCTTCATAATCCACCTTACACCGCCGCGGTCGTAGGAAATCGTAAGAGTGTCGTATCAGTCACTGAGACAAGATGTGTGTCATTCTTGAGACGTCGGCTACTCGCCACCTTGAGACAGATAAAGACCCGCACGAAATTGACGATGTGTTAAGGAGATTAAAATGGGGCACATTCCTGCCCTCTTCATAATTCACCTTACACCGCGGTCGCAGACAAACCGTGAGAGTGTCTTATCAGTCACCACGACTAGATGTGTCGAATTCCTGAGATGTCGGTTACTCCACACGTTGTGACAGATATAAACAAATCCGCACGACATTAGATGAGGTGATTAGTATATTACATGGGGGCACATTATTGCCCTGTACATAATTCACATTACAACACGGTCGTAGGAAATCGTAAGAGTGTCTTATCAGTCACTCAGACAAGATGTATCGAATTCCTGAGATGTCGGCCACTCCACACGATGTGACAGGTCCGCGCGACACTAGACGAGGTGATTAGGAGATAACAAGGGACACATTCGTGCCCTCATGCGGGGCTGTCCGCGGAATTAAAGGTTGTAAACACAGCAGTTTGCAATTTCGAACTATAGGCTTCATTGTGCGCTCTGCCAACCAACGATTTAGTTTGTATTTCGCACCGGGCGCAAGGCGTTCGCAAGATAAATCTGAACCACCTTTAATATGTTTAAGAGGGTGTAATGACACCCAAGTAACTCTGGCAAGACGGACACCTCACCAAATATATAACAATCATCAATTCCACTTTATCTGAATATTAACGTTCTGGAGTGCAATTATTACAGACTCCAACTATGTCTGGAAACTGTTCCCCGTGCGCAGTATGGTTAGAGGACGTATGCTTTGTTTACAATAATTATATGAATAACGCTAACCGTTTGCATACAGTAATTCGCAAGTTACGATGTATGAATGGAATGCAAATCGAAAGCTTTAGATTTTATTTTAAAAATACATTAAAAAAAACACATGTTAGTCTATTTTCATTACTAAAACATAATTCATGAAAACATGCCAGAGGATGTCAAAACCAATTATTAATGGGTGCGTGGTATGCTGTATAGATGGACCGACAAGATTGTGTTGGCTTAACATGCCTATCCCCTCATTCCCGCTATCTCGGGCACGTATGTCACTGGAATCTGAAGAAATACTGCGTCCACATGTAGACTCTGTTCTTAAGGGGTCCTCAGTAGACCGATTATTTTTTTCGAGTTGGATGCACGAGATTTAGTACATGTACCTATTATGATAATCCTGGATTTGTTAACTTCGGCGGGATATACTATTAATATATTGTTTTTTGCGCGACAAATACCCGAGTAGTAACTGTTCGAAATTAACGTAGGTGCTACAGATGTACCGAAGAATTTGGGGCGCATCATTTTCCAACAAGAAATGTTGTGAATATGACCTTTACATAACCGTTGGAACATTCAATACCTTCTGTCGGTGATATTTCGGATCATGCCAGTAAGGATGTCCTCAATGTATTTATACTATATATTAAAAGAGTATTTCAAGTATAAGGAAACTGGCTGTCTTGCAACACGGAGGTATCGGGATCGAATTATGTCAGTGATATTTCGGATCATGCCAGTAAGAATTTCCTCAATGTAATTATACTATATATTAAAAGAGTATTTCAAGTATAAGGAAACTGGCTGTCTTGCCAGGAGGTATCGGGATCGAATTCCGAAAAAAATATATATTTTCTTTGCTCATTTTTCATATATTGCAAGATTTTAGAGTTCACGATTAGGGGAAGTGCGTCCTTAGCAAAAGTGTAATAAAGACCAACATAACAGTTATCTTAGTTTTTGTTCAGAACGTTCCATACTTTCCTCGTGTGCGGACTCACTCCAGTGTCATAGGCCTTTTTTAAAAGGACAGTCGCGTTTGTTTCACGAATGTGTGTGGGCGCGCTGTTAAAATAGAGCACCAAAAAAAGCTTCTTCCCGAATCCTGACATCCTGGCAAGTGTGTGGATACATTGCGAAACTTCCTGATCCTAAGATATGTAGGACAGACCCAGCGGGAGGTGTTCTAAATTACACGCCGGAGATAATCATTAGTCGGCTCCAGCGCGTCTGGTGTCACAGGTGATGCACACTGGGGTAGCGAGGAGGGCTCCCGGGCTCTGCCCCCCCCCCCCCCCCCACACATATCAGATTTATACCCGATACTCGATATTATGTAATAACACCTTGAAACATCTGCATTACTGCCCACATAGATTACAAGAATGGAGGTGTCGTGGCACGATCAGACGGGCGACTGACACCATATCTAGAAGTCCTCCAGTCCGAAACCAGTCGATGTCCTGGCAATTATGTATGTTCTTTAGTAAGACATTTTCATTTACAGGGCTGCTCGCCACCTTTATCACCAACCAGCAGTTTAAATGGACACCTTGATCGGGTGCGAACAAGCCTGATGTGTCATTATGGTTACTCGCGGCTAGTATGCTCCCCGGGGAGTTGGTGATGTGCATGATGTTGATTGAGCACACGAGACGATTTGATAGGCTTAGTCTGTGGCCAGCATGACCAAGGGGTGTTTCACAAAGATCCTAAGTTGAACTTAACTCTAAGTTGGACTTAAACATTATGGAAAGCCGTTAGTTTCTTTGAAACATTTTGTGACTGTACAATTTTGTTTAAGGGGCATAAAATGTTGATTCAAATCATTGATATGTTTTATTATCAAGGAGAGTACATGTTCTTGATGTAAAATTTAGGAAAAGTCTAAAATACTTGCACTTTTTCTTTTGAATATATTTTATTCCAAGGCAACAAATTGCTTTCCATAATAGTTAAGTCCAACTTAGAGTTAAGTTCAACTTAGAATCTTAGAATGGTAATAACATAATAATGATACGTGTGCGCCATTAGTGTTTTTCTGAGATATAATGATATTCGCGCGTTATGAATATAGAATTACTTACTATATTACTAACTGATATTACTAACTTAATTATCAACGTGATCCATTAATAACTCTGTTTAATTCATCCAAGTCACTTTGAGCTTTCACACTTCTCTTGTACACCTTGTTGTTTGGCGTATGATAATATGATAAATAAATGAAATGGATTCAAATGTTTACCACATTTCTCTCTAGTTATGAAGATATGTATGATTAAATTGAAAAGCGTTCCGCAACGCTTTTCGATTGTTGTCAAAATCAATGGGTGATAGAATCTGCCATACAAACCTTTTCACTAGGATAAAAATATTCCTTTTTTCAACATGTTCAATGAAACTTTCACATAATCATTCAAAAGGATCTTATGATGATTTTGGTGTATGGTTTGAAGGCTAAGTCTCACTGAATAATTACCTGTATGAAGTTGATGGATCGTTTTAAGTGCAGTTGAGTGTGACACGTTTCATGGGTGACATTACGTAATTTGCTCCGGAGGTAAAAGTTACGGTTAGTGTACATGTAAGGATTTTGGTAAGGTTTGGAAACCTTTGTTTGCTTGTTAATTAATAGTGAATGGTGACGTAAACACCATTTGGTATTTCTCTTAAGTGAAAACATTCAATGAAAACATTAATGTTTACATTTGCAAATGTCCAACAAATAAAATAAAAATTAACGAGACACTCAATGTGGATATTCTGAATGTGACTGGAGCTAACATTCGGAATACAGAACCTCTAGAAAACAAAACGTTCGAGAAAAAAAAATAATAACGTTAGGAGTAACGGACACTTGGATTAACAGCCCTTTGGAGTAAAAGAACATCCGTAATGACAAATTTCCAGAGGGGAAAAATACCGTTCGGAATTTGTCACTGAGACGGTCAATTGAATTAAATGGAAAACCATTAAACCACAACTACCCAGAGACCAATGGCAGTGGGACATTTCGTCGGATGGGAGTGAGAAGGGAGTTAAAGTTGGGTTGGGTTGAGTTGAATTGAGTTTTGGTAAAGAGAGTACAGTTTTGGTCAAATTCACACAAGGGTCATTAAAAAGGGCGCTCTCTAAAAACTCATTAGTTTCAACCATTTAAATCTTTTGTTTTGAAATAGTGATTAGATAGAGAGATTATTTAAAAACGTCTTTTGTACATTTTTGAAAAGATGAAGCATTTTTAAATTTTTGTAACGGCTGTTTCAAAATTATCGATTATTTGTGGAGCCCCACAATTATTACAAATGGTTATGTTTATGGATATTTCAGCCGTTTCTGAACCGATTTTGATCAAATAAAGTTTATTCTGTCATTAAAATTGTATGCATTTTCGAATTTGACACCCAGTTTTTCATTATCTCACCGAAAAATTATTTTGTGTAGCGCCCTCTATACCAAAACTCAACTATCCCTTTAAGTCGACTCGATATTTGGCTGATGATTATCTCGGAAGTACAGAAGGTATCCTAACGCCCTTTTTGTTTCTCAACCAACGATTTATTCATATAATGCTGCGTGAGGTGAGCCAATGAACACACCTCCACCACGAGTGACCTTGGAAATCGAGAATGTCGTTTGCATGTTCTCCACTCTGGATCATCCTGATTATGCATCCACGTTATCTGAATCCATGTATGGTCCTATAGTGCCCACACCTACGCCACGAATTGGCGGTTTTTTCCCAAATTCGGGTTCACACCAAGGGTTAAGACCGGTTAATACTTAAAGGGGACCACCAGGCAAAGAACAACACATAGTTTTATGATTTGGTATCGTTTTGTGATATAAAATAGATACCCAACATTTTGCAAAGAGATGTGTAATCCATAAACAATGCAATTAACTACGGAACCACCATTATTTCGTGGTTCCGTGCGCGCCAAACATTTGCGAGTGCGCCACGCGTACGTTTGGAGACAATAGAATCCCGGACGATTCGTTCGCTCTGGACAAATTAGTCTTCGTAATTCAGACCCATGAACGCATGCTTTAGAATGGTGATGCGTTTTCCAATTTTTTTTTCTTTTTTCTGGAAACATATTTTGGTGAACTTGTTGATGGAATGGACTACTAAAGGTGTTACCTTTCATTTATAAGAATTTTATTTTTGGGCGATGGTACCCTTTATTGCTCCAGAGACATGAAATATATTTTGTACATAGCACTTTTACGCTTGTTAGTATATTTAGTCAAAGCGTCCATTTTAATCAGTTAGGTTTCGGAGGCAGATAATGCTGGCCGGATGCACTTGTATCCAAAATTCGGGGTCCAGTGTGCAGTGTCGGCGCGATGTTATATTGAGCTCGCAAGCTGGCCGACCGAAAACCCCGGCTCATTTTTCAATTCACCCGGCTTTACCGTGTTTAACCACGGAGCGACATCAATGGTTTAACCAGCACCACGGTGAAATTTTGTTTCTAATTTAGGCTCGGCGATGTACTGATTGAAACTCCATGAAAGTTTGATTCAAATACAGGGATCCGCGCAAGTACGTAATGTATACGGTGGAACATTATTACTTTTTTTTTTAAAGGGGGGTAAGAGAGAGAAAAGAATAAAGAGGGCCTTACAGGGGATTGTATGGTCGAGGGAGAGGCATGAAACGAGGTTGGGGTTAAGTGCGGGAGTAAGAAAATTATCTTTCAGGGAGAGAGAAGTTCAGAGGAGATGCGGGATTTCTTTTCGTTATCGAATGAAACTGTGGCGTTGAAGGGGGTGGGGAGAATGGGAAGGGAGCACATTTGCTAGTCACTGCATGTTCGTTCGTTGTTGTTTTTTTATTATAAGTATACATGAGTGTGTTCCAGTCGAGGCTATGTATGAATTCTGTTTATAGCCTCGTATTATTCGCGGATAAAATGTTAGATCGTAATCCCTCAGTTTTCAACAGTATTTTCTTCATTGATCTTCATCTGAATCTCTCATCAGGGGTCTGGGCACGATTCGAACGATTTCACCTCAATTAGTATAAAAGCCAACCAATGTAATCTAATTGTTTCTGTATAAACATGATCAATGTTTGGAATAAACGTGATGCTAGATGAAGCGGCTCCACTTATACATTTCTAAACATGCCTATTAATTTATGTGACCGAGTGCACCTCTCTTACAGAAACCACATTATATTTCTGTTTTTTAAAAGCCTTCCAGTGACGTAAGTTCAAGAGGTTCAACTTGATGAATAATTCTAAGCATGCCTTTCTTTAACGATAAGTTACAGAATCAGTTTTATTCAATTTCAAAAGAGTTTGTTATAACAAATGTCTGACAGCCAACATTTGCACGAATTGCGCGTTGTGATCATTGTTTGAAACCATTTACAATAGAAATAATAACAAAAAATACAAAGCGAATACAATATTGAAAAGTGAACATGAAAATAATACCGTCTTAATGCTAACAAAAATGTATAAAATTAGTATGTGGGCGATTTCATGGTGATTGGCACCCCCCCCCCCCCCCCCCCCCCCATTTTTGTTCCATGCAGATAGCCAACATAATTTAACACGAGTTAACTTTGATAATGTATTGCTTCTTTACCTCTGCCACGTTTAGATTTAAAGAGACTGCGTCGTTGTGTTAAAGAGGGCGTTTTTCAAAGACACCTCGTGGTATATGCCGCATACGCATTTCAAACAGTGCCCTCTATATTCCCACGCAGGTAAACTAGAAACGAATTTACCTGGCGTTTGCGTGTATCGGGGTTAATACATAAGGCTATTCTCTCGCTTTGATTTATCGCATCCGTAATCTCGGCGGATGGTTCGAGGCCAAGTTGTGCATGATGGTAACAAAATAATATACCACCAAATCTCCACAAATATAACAAATATTCGCGGATATTAGGGGGCAGTTTATTGGGAATCAAATTGAGATTGAGCGGAGCCGATACGAGGAGCAGCATATTCGGGTATATGACCTACAATAGTTAACGTTTTTCCACAAAATGACCCCTTCGTTTTATTCGGTCACTTTTGTTTCGGCGTAGCCGTTTTGAGTGGTTTTGTTTTCGCCGTTGTTGTTGCTGTTGTTTTAGTTACTACGACTTTGTTATTTAGTCCTTCTTTGTAAGCCGAATGATGTCCCGTTTTCGTTCGTTCTGTTTTTTTATCGATTTATTCTATATTCGGAATTTTTGCATTTGTATCTTAGGCGAACTCACCCTTTTTTAGTACCCAATATCATCAACTTATATGTGTCTGAAACAATTCGACATATGGCGTTTTTATTTTATTACTTGTATTGGATTTAGTAATTTCGACGTAAAGGGGAACTATGACTTGTGGTATATTTAGAGATATTTGGCAATTGACAAATATTGATATTGTTCACTTCAGCATATCGAATCAGTTGTTCTGTGAACATCGTTTGGAACAGGTAGTTGCCGTTTTAGACCAAAAATCAGTCCCGACGGTTATTCCGTGAATACTGCGACTGTCTCCTTTATCAGGCGCGCCGATTCCATCCGAAAACACAATGCATTAGGGGGGACGAGCATTGTTTGTGAACAATGCTCTGCCCCCCCCCCCCCCCCCCCCCCAATGCATTGTGTTTTCGGATGGAATCGGCGCGCCTGTCCTCTATAGTATGGTACTATGAGTGTGAGGTCAGATTTATTGAAGAAAATCCCATATAAAAGAGTTGGTTATTATTTTGTCACTATTGCCGTTTCTACATCCCTACAACGGGTGGCATCTATTAAGCGAAGATATCCATTGGACATCATTTGATTTGATTTCATGTTTTAACATGATGTATAACCTTATCTAACTCCAATTCCAAATCTCTGAATCGTATGTTGCAGAGATAATGACCTCTGACTCGCATCAATCGATATGTATAAAGTCTACGTTTTTGACACTCATTGCATGCCGTAGATTACCTCATTCCAAGGCCGTAAGTGGCAGGCGGCAATATGCCTTTATTTTCCATATCTTATTAAAGCAATCTGTTTATTTATTAGTAATTGATCGGTGGTTTGTTCAAACAGTTGGCTTGTTTACGTATGACGACCCCCCCCCCCCCCCCCCCCTTCAATTTTACAGGATATACGGTATGTGTCATTCTTGTGTTAAACAAAAATAAACAAAAACAGTTGTATTAAAAACTTGGTACTGAGAGCCAAAGTGTATTGGGAAAATACAATTTATGAAAAAAAATTCTTATTTTGTATTTTGAAAGGATTCGATCCAAGGGATTTGATATTACGCAGCGTGGTTTTATTATTTAACAATGCAGCGACCACGTGTGCCCAATTTGACCAAAAGGTAACACATAAACAAATACAAATATACAAACGAATAAACAATCAAACAAACACATAATCAAACAACAAAAATCAAACAAACGGGCAAACAAAATGAACAAACAAACAAAGAAAAGAACAAACAAGCAAACAAACAAACAAACAGCTATGTATGTAGTTCGACTAGGTTCATATCTACTCTTGATTAACGATACATGATGAATATTACTCGCTTCTTTATTTCTCTTTGGTATGTGACTATGTGACCAGGGCCTCGTTGCAGAAATGGGGTACAATCGATTGTAAGTTACAATTCATTGCAAGTCAGACAATGTGCGCGTTTCAACCAATCAGATTTGCGCATTTCGAACACATGGTCTCTCTTATACAATTAATTGTAACTTACATTCGATTGAATCTCTTTCTGCAACGGAGCCCTGAAGTGAAAATTGTAAAGTGCTTAGAGACGCTTATCAATCGTGATAGGCGCTATATAAATCAAGAATATTATTTGTATTATTATTATACAGTAAGATGTTAATAGTTATCCAAATTAAGTTAAAACATTGTGTATTTCGCACCGTGCGCAAGGCGGTTCGCAAAGATGGCACGGCGCGTCTGATTTACGAATGCGAACCAGCTTTACAATATTCATGTCACGAGGTGGAACTAGAGACTGTTGACCTTCAAGAGAGTAAATAGTGGCCTGAAACACGCCGCCTACAAAATGTGGCAAAGTGGGTGAAAAGAAGAGCAGCGGCCTTCATGGGCCTATCTATGGAGGCCTTTCGACGGGGGGAGCGGGTGCAAAGGGACAAGCAATCGCCCTTCATGAGGGGATCTTTGTCCCCTCTGTTACCCTGCCCCCCCCCCCCCCCCCCTTTGTGAGCGCAGTTACGTATGCATTCCATCAGTACGCCATGCATGCTGGGGACAATAATGTAATACAGAAATGTATATGTAATACACATGTAACACAGTATTTCGTACCCAGACCGCCCCCTGCGTCATCATTTACTGCGGATTATTTACTATCATATTTGCCCCTTCCGCCCCGCCCCCCCCCCCCCCCCCCGTTTGTTTAATTGTTCATGGCTACTCCCCTGGACAACAGATTGCGGACAGTTTGACCCCTAGTCTGACTGGTGCATACATCTAGAGATCAATATCAAGCCACGAAGGACATATTATTAAGTCAGATAAGTCAGAATGTACCAAATGCGCACTCGTGCCCCCGGCTATTATTCAGGAGAGACTGAAGATGGCCAATAAGTGTGTCTAAAATAACCCACACAAAGGTTAACAACTGGAACACTATCCGACAAAAATAATCCAGTGAATCGTGCGCGAATAAAGCCAGGCAGGGTCAAACAAGACGAGGGCAAAAACGGAGGTGCAAAGATTTCACGTGGGGACATGCATGCAGTCTGGGTTACAAAAACATTCGGTATAATATAAATGTATTATTTGGTCAGGACGGATCGGAGAGAAGGGACCCAACTGCGACCCCCCCCCCCCCCCCCCCCTTGCGCCACAAAGGACCAATCATGGATCAGTAGATCATTAACCCTTCCTCCAAATAAGGTCAAGTTTAAGGATAGGGTTAATGATAAGGTTAGTATTAGTCTGTAGACCACAGTCTATCTATAAATCAAACACGTAACCCCAATCCGAATCCCAAAACCTTTTGAAATAGAAGCAAAAGCGAACAAAGAACAAGCATTATAAGATATTCCTAAAAAGCGTGTCTAAATTGAGGGAACATGCATGCAGTCTGGACTACAAAAGAATTCGTTATAACATAGATGTATTATTTGGTCAAGACGGTACGGTGAGAAGAGCCTCATAAAAGACCAAATTGCCCCCCCCCCCTACTTGCGCTACAATGGACCAATCACGGATCAGTAGATAATTAACCCTTCCTCCAAATTAGGTCAATATTAAGATTAGGGTTAAGGATATTTAAGAGGGTGTTAAGACCACAGTCTATCTATAAATCAAACACGTAACCCCCAATCCAAATCCCCAAACCTTTTGTAATTGAAGCAAAAGCGACCAAGGACTAGAATAAGATATTCATAAGATCGCGGTTAAATTCGGCCAAATGTCGCGGAGCAGGTTGCCCTTGGGTATTATTCAGAAGAGGAGAACAAGTGTGGCTAAAATAAGCTACTTAAAGTTTAAAGGGATCTAGTGACTTTGTTCACATGTGCAAAAACTGGCGAAGGGTTGATAAAATGTGTATTTCTGTACCATGATATGTCCACTGAGTGGTGCGTGAAAATTCCATAGTAAATAAATGATGACCGAGAAATAAGCAAAACTACATCGTGATATTTGTTAACTCATTGCTCCACTTTTGTACACGGTTGACATTTTCCAGTGTATAATTCAAATTCAGAACGCTTCACTCATGAATATCTTTCTAACGAAATGGAAATTCTGAAAACCGAAACCTGCTCTATATTTTCACTGGTAAAACAATAACAATGAGGTATATGTTCTAAGTAAGTTTTGTGGATTTTGACAATGACGGTTATCCTTTATAGCCCGGTCACATATCAACGGATTGCGTAAACGGACGTCAAACGGAGAGCTAAATTTTCCATCCGTTCGTCTCCGTTCGTATGCGTTTCTTGTCCGTTCCTTGTCCGGTGATGTACGTTGTTCTATGTTTTGTACATAAAGCAATGGAGACGACTTTCATCACCGGATAATTTCATTTCGCAAATTTTCTATTTGTTGGGCATTCGTTTCCGCTATCCGTTGATATCTGACCGGGCCATAACAACGGACTTCGGTGCAAACATACTCGGAGTCGAGGTCACGTGCATGTAAGTGTATGCAACAGGTCAGTATAATGTGGCGCCGTGGGTCATTTTCTGAATGTATGACTCTGCTGTATTCTTTCACAATAAAAAAAATCCCCCTCTTCCGGTCTCCCACGCCAAAACCAAAGAAAGAAACAAACGAAACGAACCAAAATATTAATGATCATAAGAAAAATCTCAAAATGTAACCATGATATTGAGTGATTAATATCAGAAATGGAAGTCACTAAAAAAAAATCGTCTTTAATGATTCAATTCAAAATGTGTTCTATTAAATTGCCCACTGAAACTAACATATTACATATCATTACCGTGATGTCACGTCCCAAATATTAATACATACAAATATATATGATAATATGTATTAAAATAGTAAAACCAATAACACACGTTTATATATATTAGATGTGTGTTTCTTCAGGCATTTGAAGTCTTAAACTAAGTGCAATGTACTCGATAATTGGATGACAGGCCCGTAGCCAGGATTGTTCAAGGGGGTGCTTAAATGTCCAAATCCTCAAAATCCAATTGAAATTCTAGCGGTTTCCTCGTTTCCTTGTTGTATTCGTATCAACAATAAAAGCAATGGACATGTTTCGGTTTTTTAATTTTCCCTTTCGTTCAAAAGATATTTACGATTGAAGTGTTCAGATGTTAAATTATCCACTGGACCGTCAAAACCGTGTACAAAGTGAGTGCAATGAGTTAGTGAATATGACTTTGAATTTGTGCTCATTACTCCGCCATATAACGTCCATTTAACTTGAAATTTTCACACAACACCCAGTGGATATATCAGATAACAACAATATATATTATATTAACCACTCAAGTTACTAGATCCCTTTAATTTGAAAAAACGGGATCGAGACCGATCGCGCGGGAACGAGATCACTGGTTTGAGTTGTGTAAGCGACCGGGGGGGGGGGGGGGGGGGGGGTGGGGGGAATCTAAAAGTAAAAAGGTGATTAACAGTTTAACACTAATTGTATTTTTACACGGTACACTATTATGTGCACGTTAAACCATGTGAATTGCTTAAGATTACAACGCTCAACTCCTCTAAACCAATAACTGAAAACAAAAAGTAACTACCCCCTGAACAACTGCTCATCATTTCATAACCAAGAATCGTTTCAAGGTTTCGTCTTGCCAACATATTTCTATGGTAGTCAGGAAAACAATGTGTACAAATAAGAGGTAACCATTAATCCATGGTTCAGTAAGCACACATTAAAGAGAAAATGTTCATATTTCAAATTTCGCAAAAGTAATATTATCATTACAGTTAATTGAGTACCATATTGTACCAAATGTCACTGATTTACAATTGCAATTAATGCATTTAACCACATGTGCCATAAAAAAAATCAAAATGGATGGAATTGTTTCACAAACCATAATCAATGCATTAAGCCTACACCAATGTACAGACATGCGCAAGTAAATGTGACTTTTTAATTGGGTCATTTTGTCTTTAATATATGTGCTCATTCAGCAATGAAGTGATGAATATCTCTGAATTTTACACGAAATGTACGGAACAACGATAGAAGTATTGTGGTAAGATGACATCTTGAAACAATTATTGGTTATGAAATTATGAGCAGTTGTTTAGGGGTAGTTACTATTTGTATTCGGTTTAGTTTCAATTTAAATGTTTTAATAACATGGCACGGTGGCTGCGCGGTCAGAGCGTCCACCTCATGCAAAGGAGGTCCAGGTTTCGATCCACCCGGTCGGGCAATGCATGCAAAATACTTTTGAAAACCCTGGTATTGAATAGAAAATCCCTCTCTCTGCATCAAAATCCAAAGTGTCTAAATTGTCTTGATTTAATACTTAGACATACAAAAGACTTAACATTGAACAAAGCGAGTTGGATTTTGGGAAAACGGGCCCAGAAATGTTATTTCTTGTAATTTAGTTTGCAAATTCGTGTAATTCTGTTAACCTATTATTCGTCGTCACATTTAACATCATTGATCCACTTCCATTCATTGCAACAGGCATGCTGGAATCCATCGCCAATAATCACTGAATAGAATAAATTGGCACGTTTTTTTCTCTCATTAATAATAGTCGGGCGCCATTTTGTGCACGATGTGTGCACGAACCACATTCTATTGAATTAACAACGTTATATGACGTTTCTGAAAGAAAAAGGGTAAACAGAAAAAGAATTCGCAATCACAATGCGAGAAAGGGAAATACGATCCCCTAACCCAGATCTATTTTTTCTTATTATCTACCCCAGTTTTATACTTCTTTATGTTTCCCAAGACCTAGTTGATTGCGTTTATGCGAGTAGGCCTATCAAATTTCGTTTCAGGGACATGAAGTACGTGCAAGTTCGGGAACATCTTATTTATTTACTCGATTTTTGTGTTGTTGTTCATAAATTATAAATGATAAGACATAGGAATGATATATACTGTATATACCGTATTATAACTCGCTCTGAGAAAAGACAGGATTTGATGATTCAAGATTCAAGATTTTAATTTATTCGTCAAACATGTTTACGAGTGGAAAATAGCATGAACGTAATACTCCATTGTATTTATATTGTATGATGTTGTCATATCAGGACCTTGGTAAAAATCAGCATCATTGCTGATCATGTAATCCTGAATATATATCTTTGAATAAATACATAATAAATAAATAAATAAATAATATAAACATAATAGGGCAACCGGACAAAGTACACAAAAATGAACTTGAATATAAGTGGCTTTAATATTTACATGACATGCATGAGGGTGGATGTAGACTCGTAGAGGACTCCATTCGAAATGCTACACCGTGCTTCAAAAAATCGTAACTACGTGTAGGATAGTTTGAGCGCACTGATTAACACCTAGCCAGTGTGTATTCTACACTGTGTGCAAGGCGTTCACAAGATAGCACCGCGCGTCTGATTTACGAAACCATGGGTGTACTACTTTTTAAGCTGTACGGTATTTGATTTCGTTTTTGTTTTACCGAAATAATGCATCTGAAAAAATTGGGACATTTTGTAAGATTATATTTAGATCTCGGGAAGATTGTTGATAGCGTCGATCATATTCATTGAAAGTATGCATTGCTTCTTGCGAGTCTGTGAGGGTTATAATCTAGCAGGTTGCTATTGGTCATCTATACAAACAGACAACCGGTTGTTAATTTCAACTCAGTTAATTCAAGTTTGCACTACGGTAACATGCGTAGTTCCACAAGGCTCTATTTTAGAACCCATTTAATTTTGCTATTTTATACACCTTTTTACAATTGATAATGTTTGCTGATAATTACGATTTGAAAATCATGAACATAATTATTTGTTTCAATCGATTGTATTTGAGGGATAGATTGGTTTGTTATGCGTTGAAAACACATATCATATTCTGTAGTACCTTTTGATTGATTGTAAATACATTGAAAAGGTGGAAACTATGAAGTTTTTAGGATTGTTATTTATGAGGAAATGAATAGGCAAAGTCATGTTTTTAACATAACACGTACAATTTCAAGAAATGTTGTATTTTAAGTATTAAAGGGGTAGTTTAGTTTTGGTAGAGAGGGCGCTGCACATCACAATTTGTCTGTGAGGTAATGAAAAACTGAGTGTCCAATTTGAGAGAACATGCAATTTTAATGGCAGAATAAACTTTATTTGGTCAAAATCGACCCAGAAACGGCTGAAATATCAATAAATATATCTGATCTTATAATTATTTGGGGCCCAAATAATTAGATGATTTTTATAAAAAAATAAAAAAATGCTTGCACTTTTTCAAATATGTTCAAAAGCGTTTTTAAAATAGTTGTTGATGATCTCGCTATCTACTCATTATATTAATAAAACATCACATGCACAATTTTGTATGAAAAATGGTTGAAACCAATGCCTTTTTTAAAAGCGCCCTCTTGTGTTTTAATGGCTCTTTTTGAATGATAACAGGCTTTTTACTTAGTCATTTTTAATTTTGTATACCTTTCGAGCATGGTGGAGTTATAACTATTAGTTTATAATGTTACTGTGCAGGTTTCGGCTACTAAAGTTCAGCCTTACCAAAACTAAACTACCCCTTTAAGCTATGATCGTACCTCCCTGAACACATTTTATGGTAATTATAAAAATGTTACCCCATTTGAATTACCTTATTATACGTTGAGGACTACTGTAATAGCTATGTTTTAAGGTTGACTGTTTAAATTACAAAAAAAAACACCGTCAAAATAATAAAACAAACTCTCGGTTATATTTATTTAAATGTTATACATGTATTTACCCATTTTTGTAAAATAAAAATGAAGGTTTGTTTGGATCTTTTGTCTCTTTGTTACGTCCGTCTGGTTTTGTTTTATAACTGTATAATATGTATCCCATGCTTTTGATGTATTTAGTTTTTACGAATTGCGGAAATAAAGAAGTCCATAATCATAACACTACGGTTACATCTTACTCTCTTTTTAAATATATTGGTTTCGTTGGTCCTGGTATATGAAATTCATTAAACCCCGTGCTACGCGACGCCCAATTTGGAAATTCCTTTGATTTACTACAATTTATTGTTCCCGCATGTTTGAGTTCGATGCAATTGATTTGGTATTCAACAACTATCTAGAATCTATATAAAGTATATTTCATTATTTCTTATGGGTTTATCAATAGTGTCAAGCCTCATAGGCTTGAACATATACACCATTTTCATTCCCCCACAATTTGTAATTTGTATCTTTGTTATTAATTTGCATTACATATTTAAGTAGATGATTGTAATGTACATTGTAAATGTTTATTACCTGTTTTTTGGTTTACTGAAGTTGGAATAAAATGGATCAATAAATGAATGAATCAATCAATGAATGAATCAATCAATCAATCAATCAATCAATCAATCAATCAATCAATCAATCAATCAATCAATCAAGCAAGCAATCAATCAATCAATCAATCCATTCAATTAATCAATCAATTAATCAATCAATCAATCAATCAATCAATCAATCAATCAATCAATTAATCAACCAACCAACCAATCAATCAATCAATCAATCAATCAATCAATCAATCAATCAATCAATCAATCAATCAATCGATCAATCAATCAATCAATTTAATTAGGTGGATATCATTTTATTAACCCATAGGCTTCACCAGAAATGTATATTAGCGTTCTTCACGTACATGTAACTTCTCTTGGTTCGAACTGTATTAAAGAGATCTACAAGTAAGAGTGTCAACATTTTAATCCACATAACTTACCTCGAACTCTAGTGGTTCTCCTATATACCTTGTTATATTCGTATTAACAATAGAATCATGGAACAGGTTTCGGTTTTTCGAATTTTCCTTTCGTTAAAAAGATATTTACGGTTCAGTGTTCAGATTTGTAATTATCCACTGGAAAGTTATACCTGTGCACAAAGTCAGTGCAATGAGTTCTCCCCCCGACTGGGTTGATGAAAGATACGCCACAAGGATACTCTTTCACTTTCCTCAGCGTGGTTTTTGTTTTCCCTATCAACATGATCACTTTACTCCCGAGGAAGAAGGAAGAG
>JBAMJV010011282.1:92500-106575 GCA_037951105.1 Echinarachnius parma
CTCGCTTTGCCTGCTTTTGCCTCTACCCTACTGGGTTGATCGTGGCTATGCCGCTGATAGAAACAGTAAGTGATTAGGAAATGCACCTCTGCCATCCGAACACATAATACATTTGCGCCAGTAATGTTGGTTCTCAAGACAATGCACTTGACATGAAGTCAGATATTCCAATGACGTTAAAACTCTACCCAAAAAAAAAATGTTTATTATAAATACAAGGTTGATAGAATTCTACTTGTAATACTTGTAATGAGGTGTGTGAGAACCGCTAAATAGTTCAAGGTAAGTTTTTGTGGATTTTGATAATAATATTATGTTACTAGATCTCTTTAAAGGGAACCGCCAGGCAAAGAACAACACATAATTATATGTTTTGGTACCGTTTTGTGATAGCAAATAGATACCCACCATTTTGCAAAGGGTTGCGTAATTCATAAACAATGCAATTAATTACCACCACTTACGGAACCATTATTATTTCATGGTTCCGTACGCGCCACACATTTGCGAGTGCGCCAATTCTATTCACGCGTACGTTTGGAGACAATTGAATCCCGGTCGATTCGTTCGCTCTGGACATAGGTAGTCTTCGTACATGCAGACCCATGAACGCATGATTTAGAATGGTGATGCGTTTTCCATTTTTTTTTCTTTTCTGGAAACATATTTGTCTGAACTTGAACTTGTTGATGGAATGGACTACTAAAGATGTTACCTTTCATTTATAAGAATATTATTTTTGGGTGGTGGTACCCTTTAAAGAAATGCGTATGTGGTAACAACGTAGGCTGTCTAGTCACTGTCAAAGAATATCATCTAGTCAGAGGTTTAATTTCACAAGGATGTTGCTGACGTTGATATAACATAGAAACCTTTACATTGTTTACAAAACCTTTTGGTGGGTACATGAAACAGACGTCGAGAGAAATTGATGATTTCGAAGGCGACATCTACAGTAGGTACATGTATCTCTCAAAATAATTTAATGTAACACGCGCGTTTTCAACGAGCTATTTTACATCTTGATAATGGGGTGGTTTGTTGTCAATGTTTGTTGTTGTTTTTTACATATTCAAAGAAATGAGAAGGGCAAAAATAGCATCATTTATAGAAACCCCGATCTAATGCTTAAAAGACTTGCTTCAGTAGTGGATGGAATCCAAAAGCGTGAAAAGAGGGGAAATTATCAATGTCTTTTCATAAAGGGATCTAGTAACATTGTCAAAATCAAACATCATAATACATCACTCAACAGGTTTCGCTTTTCCAAAATTCTCTTTCGTTATTGTGATTGAAGTGTTCGCATTTGAAATTTTCTAATGGAAAATTTAAACCGTGTACAAAGTTAGTGCAATGAGTAAGTGAATATCAATTTGCACACACACACACACACACACACACACGCACACACGCACACACGCACACACGCACACACGCACACACGCACACACGCACACACGCACACACGCACACACGCACACACACACACACACACACACACACACACACACACACACACACACATACACACACACACACACACACACACACACACACACAAACACACACACACACAGGCACACACCCCAAAACAGACACACATACATTCACACGCATACAATCTTCACACATCACGTAATATACAAAAAACTGTTAAATTAATTTCTTGTTATCACAAATTCTACTCTTGATAAAAAATAAACCTCAGTTGTTGTTTTTTTTTTGCTTTTAGTACGAAATTGAACATGAAATGTACTCGCTAGCTCTGAACTATACTGATGATGATGGTAAAATAACTGTGAAGCAGCAAGCCGCAATATGTATATTTTCCGGAAAATATGGAACATCCATTCAAAAATACCTCAGAAGAGATTAATGGCTGCCTAATTCGATTTAAGTCATTCTCGAATTGTACTCGACTGTGTTCATCAATCACCGGTTCTCGTTTATTTAATTTGATTTACTGGTGGAGAAATAGAACGCGTCAAAGCAAAATAGATCAAGTATTGTCAATCATAACAAATTTAGTCCGTCTTTACGCACACTATCTACTCGTCATGTTTACGCCAGCAAAAATGAAAACAGGAAACCAAAATAATTAAAGTTCAATTTATCGCATAAATCTTGCCATAACGTTGGCTTTCTTAAACGCTTCATGTGCAGAGGAAGTATTTTGAAATGTATAATTGAAAAAAAAAAAACACCAACTGAATGCTTGTGTACATTCCATTAAGATACAACACCCCAATTAGGGCATATCCTCGTGAAGTTTACGATCATAAATATCATAAGTATTACCCCAGGAAACATGCAGTTAGACATAACTGTATTTAGAAGGGTACACAGTCATCAGTATTAGTTAACATCAGCTGGATTCATATCAATCGTGTATTTTGTATTTTTGTTTAATCCCTGCCACGTTTCTTAAAATCGAAACATTACAATTTTTGTATTTCCTTTTTATATGTTTTCTTACTTTTCCTTTTCTCCATAATAATGTAGTTTTGTGTTGTTGTTTTTACAGGGATGAGTGACTTTTGCCCAAGTATGATACTTCCCGTCTATATAATGAGAAAAGTAATGTTTGTCGAAACGAATTATGCCCCAACACAAATGATTTAGTCCTAAAATCTAATGAATTTGGCCCAAATTTGATGATTTCGCCTCAAATTGAGTGATTTTTTTTTCTGAATACGAGATGGGGTTTCCCCTGAGAATTCATGTTTGCAAACTCTTTGGGGTAGCCCCCCCCCCCCCCCCTCCCCTTTTCTTAAGCATTGCTCTCTTTTCTCTCCGCCTTTTCCCCCTCTCTCCCTTTTTAAAATTTGTTTTGTTAGGTGGCTGGTTATATGCATTCCTGTATCATCCATATGCTCTTCTCATCGACAAAACGTCCCGCTTTGCCATCAAAAAGGCATGATGGATTGATGTAATGATATAATAAACTGCTTGACTAACGATCAAACTACGTGCATTACGCAAGACCGCCACGCACCGGTAGTGTAAGAAGGATGGGCCTATTCACACTATTTTAATATATTTCCAAACGATGTTTGACGTATGTCGTCATGGTCGTTTGTTTATACAGCATTAGGGTAACAAAGAAAAACAATAGCATAATTATAATTGGGTATAAATTATTTTAGAAATAAAGAATTACATAATAGGGTGTGTCCCGTTTGCCCGCACTCCACATTAGTCGGGCCATGTTATATCACTGCAGTGCGGTTTTCACAACGGATGGTTTATTTGCACATACATATTGATATCCTCGATTTATATAGCGCCTATCACGATTGGCAATCATCTCTAAGCGCTTTACAATTATTACCCCGGTCATCGGATACATTCTGCAATCAATCCGGCACACAGAGTGCATGTTTTCTACTCCCTGGGGAGCATTCCAGCCAAGGGCAACCTTGTGGGCGCACACAATGCTAAGGAACTACGTTCCATCCTTCTGGGTACGCATTTATACACCTGGGTGGAGAGCAGCAAATGTGGATAAATTTTGTTGCTGAAGGAAAAACGCGATGGGCATACTCTGGGTTCGAACTCGGGACCTCACGATTGGAAGGCACGCGCTCTACCAATCTTGCCACACCACGTCCACGGAAGGTTTAGCAATCGTGTTTGTATACGATTTCAATATTACCGTTGTTTCTTTATGCTTTATATTGTATAAGAAAAACGTCATTTTGGTATCATGGCATTATACTAAACTTTATTTTGTAAGTGGGTGTGAACCGTCCCAAGTATGAGTGCCTCTATAAAGCGCGTTTCCAGTGATTGATTCAATACATGGATGCCCCCCTTTTAATCTACCAAACATACTACCATCTATTTATATGCAGATGCCGATTTAGGGTTGCCTGTACTTAACCAAAGAAATTTGTTTTATACCCTGTTACATGGGCCTAAAATTTGTATGGCAAGAACATATGTCATGTATGAAGAAAAAACGTGGTAATACAATGAAGACCAAATTGCGTATCTGCTTATAATGAGGGGGATCGAGGGACTCCAGATTTTGTTAACATATTTTTTAGGACATGCCCTGCTTCTAGTTGAACCACTCAACACATCTCTGTTTTAATATTTACCAACAGTTTATGCTCACTATAAACCATTTACATTTTACCGTACAGCCAATATAAGGGATCTATATAGAATCAAATTGTCAATATACCACAAAACATATTATCTTGAACAGTTCTTACATACTTTGTTGTATTCGTATTACCAATACAAGTATGGAAAATGTTTTGGTTTTCAAAATGTCTAGATATTTATGGTTAAAATGTTCGAATTTGAAATTATCCTCTGGAGAATGTGCCTGTGTACTAAAGACAGTGCAATAAATGACGAATATCACTTATACATGTATTATTATTTAAATGCTTTAATTATTATTCTACACCATCAATTTCATTTACCGCGTACTTAAATTACGGTGTCTCATTCAAGTTGAAGCAATAGGTTTATACCTATAATTTCACCAAGGAACAAATTTGAACGAAAACAGAAAAAACACATGCATGTTGCTACACTAATGATATCCTAGATATTAATTAAGTTTGTCAGTACAATAAGTATTATGTTTCACATAATTGATTAGATTGGGTAGAGCAAATTACAACTGCGGCTTATTAAAGCCTCAAAAATCCTCAAAATCCAATTGGAATTCTAGCGGTTCCCTCATACCTTGTTGTATTCGTATTTACAGAAAAGGCATGGGACAGGTTTCGGTTTTTCAAATATCCATTTCGTTAAAAAGATATTTACGATTGAAGTGTTCAGATGTTATATAATCCACTGGATCGTCAGAACCGTGTACAGAGTGAGTGCAATGAGTAAACTGGTAGTGATATCACTTTGCATTTTTGCTCATTACTCGGCCATATAACGTCCATTTAACTTGAAATTTTCACACAACACACTGTGGACATATTAGATAACAACAATATACATTGTATCAATCGCTCATCACTTTTTGCACATGTCAACAAAGTTACTAGATCCCTTAAATCACTCAGAGAGTCAGAGGTTCTTTTCGTCGTGTATACGTTTTGATTTCTTCCACAACGGGTCTTCTTTATTTATATATTATTATTATGTGAAATAATGTTCACATAATGATAGATATACAGACAACCAAAAAATAGATAATGGTAAATATATTACTCATTGCGGATATAGTATCGGAAATAATATCGCTAGTGATATTCGTTTGTCTCGCAATGTATGGTCAACATTGAATCTGAATGATCGCGACGTTTCGTATGCTACTGCAATACTTTGTCAAGTGATATTAAAGTAACGTAAAACACTCCTATTTATACTCTCATGCGGCTCCAAACCGCGTTATCTCGCATGAGCGAGTTATTCCTAATTGGTCCATAACGGGCAAATTCTATTGAAAAAATAGATACTTGTTGATTTTTATGAGGATACGACCAAACCTCGTTTATCACATTGAAGTATTGTGGTATAGTACTGCACGCTCAAGTGCATGCTATGATCCCGAATGCATAATACAATTATAGCTGGTACTAAGTTCGGTGAACTCGGTTCGGTGATCATACATAATGTACATGACTGTACATCGATGACGTACGTCCGTGACCCACCTTCGCTACGCCCCCATGATTTTGTTGGAAATTGCCCTGAAAATGATAATATCGATACCAGGCCCATACCTCTAACATAATGATATTACATACATAATTCATGACAGTATTAAAGAACCGGGTGTAAGTATCGGTATGCAGTGTATATTTTAACCTCGTTACATTTTGCGCAAACAAAATGAATATTGTTTTTTATATTTTCTCCGAATTTAATAGACCTTCACCGCCCAACTGTTAAACCACCCACGCTCCTTTTCTGGTTTACCCCCCCCCCCCCCCCCCCTCCTCTTTCCCCATTTCTTTGTCCCGCCCTCTTCGCTCTTTTTCTCTCTCTGTCTCTCACTCTCTCTTGCTCTCTTCTATCTTATCTTTCTCATTTAGTCTCTTATCGTATCCTGGTATCTCTCTCAAATTCCCCCAAATCTTCATTAAAAAGATGCATTTCACACTTCTTTTGTTGCCAAGTTATTTGATTAGATAATCAATAATTGTAAGTTTGTTTTTAAATGTAACCTTTAAAATGTATGCCTTTATCGTGTTTATATACTCAAAATTCGTACAAATTACCGTATTTATGATAAGCTCATAATGGCCTCTTTTGAAGGAGAAAAAATTAGCCCCCCCCCCCCCCCCCTCTCCCTCTCCCCTCCTTAGCCTGGTCAACAAGTTTGATTATTGCTATATCAACATGGCAGTCTGTATAGAGACAGGAGCAATACATTGAGGGATGGTTTGTTTTGACAAGCGTTGGTAAGTTATGGTCAGTTTTAATTTCACTGATGTTGAAAATGGCGTTTCCTTCCTCGTATATAGGCCTTCACGGATGTAATTCCTTGTTTTATGTTATGATGGTTGAACACTTCATCACGCCTTTACTGTTACTCCGGTAAGCTCGTAAACTGCTAAAGATGCAATTCAGATACGGACTGGGGTGGCTACGAATTATATCAACAAAGATTTTATACCAGTATTCTTATAATATCAAAGAGGAAAATGCCAATTTGTATTGTCACGGCATTTAGCCCATGCATCCTACATATAGGAAAGAGGGCGGACTATGCACAAAACACAAAGTTACCGATTTGAATCCCCCGTAAAACCAGAGAGCCAAATTTCTAGCTTCTCATATTATGTGAACTCGACCATATAACATCAATTTAACGTGAAATTTCCACACATCACTTAGTGGACGCATCGGACCGCGACAATACACATTGTATCAACCATTATTCAGCTATTCCACATGTCAAGAAAGATACTAGATCCCTTTTAATAAAATATGACTTTGCAGTTCGCCTGCATTTTTAATTTTGAATAACACCCCGTCCTCAAAAGCTTTATGTTGAAAATTAAAAAAAAAAATTTAATATCTTGGTGAAAAGAAATGGTCACACTTTCAATTGCCATTAGCGATATGCGTACATGTACAGTATTCACTACGGTACGCCCTTTTACGATATTGCTATTACAACCTCTGGCTATAGACGGTATATATCTGCCTTTCTATAGTCTCTTGGTATTTTGATATGTGGATAGAATTTCCACATGGGAGTTGCAATACGCAAAAAACACATCATAGATCAAATTAAAGGTATACCATAGCTCTTTTGAATGCAGCCTGGACCAAAGTCAGTCGAACATTTGATAAAGCACAAAGGATATAACATTGACCTTGACCATACAACAAGTAGGTTGGTGAAATGCACAAGTTCACAGTCTGTGATACAGGGTTCAACTGATGTACATGTATGATATAAACCGACTGCTTCTCAAGCCCGTGTCACATCTCACCGGATAGCGTAAACGGGCACCTGACGGATAGCAACATATTTTGCTATCAGGTCGTCTCCGTTCGTTTGCGTTTCTTGCCCATTTTGTGATCGGCGAATGCGTATTTTCTTCCAAATGTTTTTTTTATTTTCCCCACAATGTTAGATTGTATGTCTGCCAAAGTGAAAAATGACACACTATCTTTAAATGTACCAGGCACATAATATGGGAAATATAATCATTATGACTATGGAGTGCAATATATTTAGATATCTTTAGGGAGGTGAAGATAATAGCATGGAATTGTTTGGAAACGACAATATACCACCACCTTTTGATTAAAATGCTCGGGGCCCACCAACACAATACACTGTACAAAATAGACAAAGCACTCTATTCGATAACTTCCGTTTTAGGGGTGGAGTTATTTGTGGCAAAAGAAACAAAAGCGAAATATTATATAACTGGGAAGGAATATAAACTCTGTGGGATACAGGGCGGCATTACCCGACTTACCTTCCATGCAATCATGATCAAATGTGAATAAAAACTATGAAAACAACCGGTTTATGTTAAAGGGATCTAGTGTGCAAGAACTGGCAAATGGTTGGGAAAATGTGTGTTTCTCGAACCCGAGACCTCCAGATTGCTAGACCGGTGCTCAGCCATCGAGCCACAAAGACCCAAAATAACTTTGTATAACATTTCGGGGGTAAATATTTGTATTCTTAACAAAGGTCTACAAATGTTGCTTATTACTTGGTAATTATTCCGTCTTTTTAGAAGTTCACGACCGAAGAGGTCCTTGGAGGAAAGCAAAACTTAAAGCGAAGAAATTTGACCGGGAAACAAAACAATTTGCATAAAACGCAATGCATAAAATTTGAATTGAAATTGGCAATCTTGATTGGTAATAAGAATAATAAATCTTCACTTGTATTAGCAAAGGCAAACATCATGATATCCGACACTGCATGCATGAAAACGGAGACCGCAAAGAAGTAGAAAAAACTAAACTTTGGACAACAACAAAATATCCTTGAATATCTTTAGGGAACGAGCTTGAATTTCATCTTCAATTGTCTACTTATTGTGAGACCTGTTTTACCAACCGTGCGGCGTCATCATTCATGCCTCATGGACATGGCATTGCGTTACCTTGGTCCCTGCGTCAATAAAAAGAAAGGTATCAGTTTCATCAAAATTGTATGTTTGATTAAAATAATATAATAACTCAATAAACGCACATCGAAGAAGAACATGAACATGATTAAGCTTTGCCTTCATCCTGAGTAAATTGAAATTGTAATGCATATTTGTTCATCCTTGTTTTGTTTTGTTTTGTTTTGTTTTGATAGTTATTAACAGAATGTTACTCAACCGAGTCATTGTGTTATACGAAATCAGCGTGTCGACGATAGTTCTAAGAAAGTAGTTTAACATTTAAAACGCAATGTTGAAATGTAGGTATTGACAAGATAAATCATACATGTCATATAAAGGGGATGGTTGAAGCCAACATCAAACAAAATGTAAGCATGTTCCGTAGTTAACAACAAATTAAACAAATAAAAGGGACATTTTGAATGGTTGCAATACACAGCGCATAAACATGATTATGCTCATCATGGTTTTCATTCATTTTAGTAATAATAGAACAATTCAACAGTTAGTAACACAAGATCCCAACAAGGTAACACGATATTGTGGTATACTATTCTCTTCAAATAGACAACAATGAATACATTCGATATTGGCAAACACAAGAGAAAAGCGCAAAGAAATTAAGCAAACGGGCTACATAATTAAGAATTATTGGACAAGGTTAAACTGAAGAACTTAGACATACTTCTGGAAAAGGGGAATGAATTAATTGTGTTTTTTTGAACTGATGAAATACCGATGTGGTTCTCAGTCACAACGCAGGGCTCCTTCAGCATCTTCAACCTTTTCACTAACGGGACTAATAAATTTGTTGTTCGTTGGATTCATTAACACCGCAGCGGAAACGGCAAATCTAATAAGTCTCGTCCGCAACGTCTCGGCTCGTCTTGTCCAACCAACACAATGTCGCCGCCGCCGCCACGCCATCGATGTGAATCACTGGATAGGGCACAACGTCAACGCAAACCACAATGTTTAAAGGGGAGCCAACCGCTGGCATGCTCGCTTATTGTTACTGATAAGTGAATAATTCTCGTCGCGTATGTAGTCGTATATTTCCGATTTCCTCTTGGGCATCACTAATAATGGAAGTAATAAATGTTTTGAAACCACTATATTTGAATTGTAACTGCCTATAGTGCACGTTCATAAAACTCGGTAGTAATAGAAAGGATGACATACAAACATTATGGAGTTTTAAACAAAACAAAATGACACTGAGTCGTAAAAATAATGGGAAGTATATTGAGGTTTCATCTAAGAACTGGGTATATCATATCCATAGTTTAATGTTGGTAGCGCAAACTGGCATGAATATTTAAGAATTCGAGCACGTACACGCGATAACACCGACATGTACGCATGCTTACCACCGCGTCTCAAGTTACTTTTGTTAAATGTTAATAAACAATAATTAATTAATATATTACTACTCTACCCAGAACACTGAATAATTATCTTATTTAGATGCCTTTGTTGTCAATTTGATCTTTTTGTTAACTTATATGCACCGTCTTATTCTTTAAACATATTGGCATTTATATACATCATTTAGATTGTCTACGTCGTGTTGCACGGCATATTGCCGATGTATATTGTCTTAGTCTATATTTGAAGTATTGATTATATAACTACCTATAGCTAAAATTGTGCACGGAAGAGTTGTATTCATTTCGATTTCGACAAATTTAGTTTGTTGTAGTAGTAGTAGTAGTAGTAGTAGTAGTAGTAGTAGTAGTAGTAGTAGTAGTAGTAGTAGTAGTAGTAGTAGTAGTAGTAGTAGTACATGTAGTAGTAGTAGTAGTAGTAGTAGTAGTAGTAGTAGTAGTAGTAGTAGTAGTAGTAGTAGTAGTAGTAGTAGTAGTAGTAGTAGTAGTAGTAGTAGTAGGAGTAGTAGTAGTAGTAGTAGTAGTAGTAGTAGTAGTAGTAGTAGTAGTAGTAGTAGTAGTAGTAGTAGGAGTAGTAGTAGTAGTAGTAGTAGTAGTAGTAGTAGTAGTAGTAGTAGTAGTCAGTAGTAGTAGTAGTAGTAGTAGTAGTAGTAGTAGTAGTAGTAGTAGTAGTAGTTGTTGTAGTAGTAGTAGTAGTAGCCTAGTAGTAGTAGTAGTAGTAGTAGTAGGAGTAGTACTACTAGTAGTAGTAGTAGTAGTAGTAGTAGTAGTAGTAGTAGTAGTAGTAGTAGTAGTAGTAGTAGTAGTAGTAGTAGTAGTAGTAGTAGCCTAGTAGTAGTAGTAGTAGTAGTAGTAGTAGTAGTAGTAGTAGTAGTAGTAGTAGTAGTAGTAGTAGTAGTAGTAGTAGTAGTAGTAGTAGTACATGTAGTAGTAGTAGTAGTAGTAGTAGTAGTAGTAGTAGTAGTAGGAGTAGTACTACTAGTAGTAGTAGTAGTAGTAGTAGTAGTAGTAGTAGTAGTAGTAGTAGTAGTAGTAGTAGTAGTAGTAGTAGTAGTAGTAGTAGTAGTAGTAGTATAGTAGTAGTATTTAACATGTTCGATATCTTTAGTGGATATGAACACATTATTAGGATATTTCAATTCAAATAACCGTTTGCGTTTATTCCCACGGGTCATCACATGGCACAACAGGTCTTTGCATGTTATTGGTTAATGCACGCATGTGGCGGCTGAACCCGTCGCCTGAAATTTGGCGGGAAAGTGCCATACGTTGTTAAGTCTAGAAGTACATATCAGATTGCCTCGTCTCTCCGCATCGCCTGGCAACACCCACTCTTCATCTCTTTCTCCATCTTCTCTCCATCTGCATCCTCTCACTCTTCTTTCTCTTTAACCTCTCTGTGTCCATCCCCCTCTTTGATTATCCCTCCTTCTCCCTCATCTAAACCCTAGTTATCCACCTCTCTAAACATGCAAAATCCGCCCCCCACTCTTCATCTCTCCCTCCATCTTCTCTCCATCATCATCATCATCATCATCATCATTCTCTTCATCGTCTCCAGCTTCTTTCTAAATAACCCCCCCCCCCCCCCCCCCCCCCCACTCTCCATCTCGCTCTCACGCAAAATCCATTTCTCCCCACTCTCCCTCCATCTTCATCCCCTTCATCGTCTCCATCTTGTTTCTATATAACCTCTTTAACCTCTCGGTTCACCACCCCCCCCCCCCCCTTCTTCTCCCCTCACCTAAACCCTAGTTATCCACCTCTCTAAACATGCTAAATCCGTTTCTCCCCATTCATCTTCCACTTTGTGTTGAGCCCCTTCTCCGCTCAATTTCCTCCTAATTTCCTGTCTATCACGTGATTACTTCCGTCGCTCGACGTGCCCGCGAACAGATCAGACTGGATTATGTCTTAGTTATTTCGCTCTCCCTACTTCTAACCAACGATGACCCCCTTCCCTTAGGATGTAGAAGAGATTCAATAGCTCGTATACAGTAATGTACCACAATCGTTGAACCCTCTTAGTCTCACAGTCGACTCAAGTCGAAATAATACTCATATAATCAGATCTATTGATTTGTTTCTTAAATGCTCAAATAAGAAAAGTTTTGAATGGTTAATGCAGACAACTCAGACTTCAGAGCAAGCTGATGTTAATTCTTCACTGTAGATGAATATGGAATGAAGCTGTCCATGTAAACTTGTCTAAAAAACTAGGTCAAGTGGAGTATTCTTGAAGGGTTAATTTAGCAGTCGGGGGGTTTAACCATTCCCTGAAGCTTTACATCAGAATGATGTACATTATTATGTTGCATCAGGTGTTAACAAAATTGGTTTCTGTATTGTTTCGAATCAGCCTTGAATTCCGCAGGTCTAGGCCCCGTTAGAGAAAGATATGCAATCGATTGTAAAGTTGCAATTAGTTGCATCAGCAATTATACACATTTGAACCGATCAGTTCAGCTCATTTAAGCCATCCGATCCGACTGGTTTTCAGGAAGTTCAGCTTAGTATAATATTATGTTGCCTCAGGACTCCTGTTTTGCCGGTCAAGAGCCAGTCGGAGATCATTCGAGGCCGATTCAACATGTTGAATCGGCTATGACTGAGCGAAACGGACTCTAGCCTGACTGAAAACCAGTCGGATCGCGTCGAGTCGGCTCTTTGTGCGGAGGGCTTTAGTCTCATGATCCGACTTGCAATTAATTTCAACCTTAGAGTCGACTGCATTCATTTCTGCAACAGGGCCCAAGAATGTTTTCAGAGAAGTCAACAAAATTTAGGAGCTAAAGCCAAAAAAGGAGCACTTTGTATTGTATAACCTTGGAACTTCAAATGCTTTAACATAATCGGATAAATATTGTGCTGTGATTGTTGGATTAATTCTTCTTCTTCTTCTTCTTCTTCTTCTTCTTCTTCTTCTTCTTCTTCTTCTTCTTCTTCTTCTTCTTCTTCTTCTTCTTCTTCTTCTTCTTCTTCTTCTTCTTCTTCTTCTTCTTCTTCTTCTTCTTCTTCTTCTTCTTCTTCTTCTTCTTCTTCTTCTTCTTCTTCTTCTTCTTCTTCTTCTTCTTCTTCTTCTTCTTCTTCTTCTTCTTCTTCTTCTTCTTCTTCTTCTTCTTCTTCTTCTTCTTCTTCTTCTTCTTCAAGTTGCATAATATCGATGATTAAAAGGGCCAACCATTACTCATATTATTATAGTATTTCTGGTTATAATCGAGACAGTAGACTGTTGTAAGCCTACGATCACTGAATGTTGAAGACGCACTCTACTCATCGATATGACTCTACAGGGGGCGCAATTCCAAATTAAATGCAATGAGCGAATCGTCGGTTGAAGTGCATGCCATGTAAAATATTGATGCAGTAGGCCTACGTAAATACTGAAGACAAGTGTGTTCTTCATATTAGCACATCTCACAAGAAAATCGTTCCTGTTCAGCGTGTTTTCAGGAATCAAAAGACCGATCAGTGTTTGTTCTTACTCCTACTCAAGTCCAGCAGATAAAAGTTGAACATACCGTCATTTCAGAAATAATCTCCTAGCCTCAAAGCCTAAAGTAATGTCATCAAGTATATATCGTCCGTTAGCCATGGTGCTATGGGCTAGATGCACGAGCTACACTTTTCTGTTAAAATTAATAAATAGACCTGTTTATTTCGGCCTTGAGAGTTCTTATTACTCGCACGATTGAAATCGTAGTTCATTTTGGGGTATGGTAACCGTATGGTGAGGCGCAGGAATGATCGTATTCAGGCAAAATGTCTAACCCCTTTCCCACATTGCTCAAAGTCTTATAAGAAGCAGATATCTTCTATTCACCAAACTCAATGCTCGCGAATTTAAAAAATAACAATATCAGTTGGAAAAGGGTTGATGATCTCTTTTGTAATTATTACAACCAAATGACAGTACTGGGAAACGCCCCACAGTCCACACCCACAAAAAATGAAAACAAATCTGTTTTTTGTTTTTACCAACCATGTGAAAGATCAATAGGCTATCATAACTGATCTGTTAATGTAAAGATTTGGAGTTGCAATTCAATATTTGAGCAATAAAATTGTCGAAATTACAACTATCAGCCGCTGATATAATTAGACCGCATGTTCGCTGTTGCGT